>JAFIRS010006555.1:0-35536 GCA_018342105.1 Gonioctena quinquepunctata | reverse complement strand
AGATATTTGCGAATTTTGGGCCATTGTCATTCGCCAACAACGACATCACAAAGGTTCATTTCTCCTGATCCGCTAGGACCACGATAACAGCTCGGAAGGAATTTGGCAATAGGCTCATGTTTATTTCCTCCATCACCACCGCCCCTATCCCCCACTTCGTAAACGCAAAGTTCCGATGGGAAGGTATGTTTGTGAAGATTCCTGTTCTGACGAAATCTACAGGGTGGTCGTTATATATCTTCCGGTGGCTACCCTTTCAGCCCCTTTTACCCTTATTTGATCCAATTTTATTTTCTGTGGGAATATTTGGATATTATTTTCCATATTTCCATGATCGGTTTGGTTTTTTCCATCATTTCCCCTTTTGTGTATGGTTGCACCAGAATGGTCTTATAATTGAAAATATTTTTTATCTGTAAAATTTTTTGGGTTTGGGTTTTTTTGTTGAAGCTCCTTCAAACCATTGGTTTTTTTAAAGGGGAATCATTTCCCCAGCTTCAATGTACTGCCTTCAATGTTTATAGGTTCCACGATATAATATTGGAATCCGTTCAAAGTAATGCCATAAAGTTGGGACGGTAGCAGGGAATGTTTACTTCGACGTCTGAACTGCAACTGACCCCTCTGCCGCATCAATCATGTTTATAGGAACCTCTTCTAATCTCCAACACCCCAACCTCCTGAACACCCCTGAACACCCCTAAAACCCTTTCCCCAAAACACCCATAAACACCCATAAACACCCTAAACACCCATGAACACCCTAAACACCCCCTAAACACCCCTAAACCCCCCTAAACACCCATGAACCCCCCCCTAAACACCCCTAAACACCCATAAACACCCATAAACATCCCTAAACACCCCTTCAACCATCCTCAATCAAAAATATGAGTATAGACCGCCCCCCCATCGAACCTCAGCTGAAATCTATATAACTAGTGATGTAAATGCTGTGACGTCGCTTCATGTTGGTGTACGAGGGTCAAAGTAAATAATTGGAATCGTTCAATGTTTGAGGATCGCCCAACGTCGCCCCTCTCACGAAATTTTCCTAGAAATGGCATCTTTATGATAATGATGTTGGTATCCGGAGACAGGTGATACGACAAAGAATTTTTTAGAGTATTGGAGGAGAATATTGGGGGAGCCAGGGGCAAATAATATCAGAATCGTTCAATGTTCGAGGATCGTCCATGGTTCGTCTATCTTACGAAATTTTTTCATAGAAAGTATTTTTAAAGATAATGATGTTGATATCCGGAGAAGGTCGATCCGAAAATTAAATTTTTTTTGAGTATTGAGGAGAATAAATCTTCAGGAGAACGTTGGGCCTAAAAGAAAAACGTAGGTTTCAAGGGATTGTTAAGAGTCAACTTCCCCAACCAAGCAAAACCAATTACGGTTATATTTACTTAAGTCTGTAAAATGGGGTTGCAAGGACCTGATTAATTGTTATTACTATTTTTTTTGTTTAAACGTCTTGGGCGTTCTAAATTTTTGTTATGCTCAGCTCCAGTCAGATGGTTAGGCGGGTTGAACTTGACCATTTTTGATAATTTTCCCCAGATCTAGAGAATAATACCATTCCATCACTTCTAAAACACAAACTCTTATGAAAGTTTCCCGTAGGATTAGGAAAACCCTAGATTTCAGATACTTTGGTCTTGAAAAGTTATATTATGTTCCCCACCCATTCTTTCCCGGCTAATAGTCAGTCAAATTTGTCGAAAACCATAAGAATGGTTGTCGTTATATACTTTGTAGTATGATATATGTGGAAATAGCTCAGTTGGTAGAGCGTTAGATTATAATCTAGAGGACCCTGGTTCGAGTCCAGGTTTCGGGGAAAATATTCAAAAAATTTAACAGCTGTAGAATTGAATAAAACTGAAAATTTTCGAGCAAATTTGGTTGAGTCCACCTCGAATACCTTTTCGATGAAAGAAGATATCAAATCGGTGAGAAGTTCAGTTTCCTGTTGAGTATAATTTTCAACATAACCCAGTGTATGTTGTATTATACAATGTATGTTGTATTATACAAACAAGAACTTGAACCCTTACCGATGTTGATATGTTCTTTTATCTATGATAATCCAGATCGACTTCAAGAATATACCCTTTATCTGAGTCATCGGTTTTATGTATCCATGTTGGAACAACCCACCGAAACCATATGTATATTTGAATACAAATCTCTATCAACTATTAATTTTTGTTTTTTGTTTTTTTTTTTTCGAAGGTGCTTAGACACCATAGTCGGTTTTCAACGTTTCAAAGGGAAATTATTTTTGTTTAATAGCATTGGACGCATAAAATTGTTAGTTGGGGGAATTTGGAGAAATACACTCTACAATGTTTTACCTTCTATATTCCAAAAAAATAATTTATTTTTCCATAATTAATTTTTCCCTTTATTTATTATCCATAATGTGATACGTTGACATGTGTCGAGCGCTATTTTGTTTTCCCATATCCCCATCTGAGAGGGAAATTTAACAATAAAAAAACATAACGATTCCAACATCCTGTAATGTATACATTTTGCGATATTTCTTGATCACACGCAGTTGCTCTGAAGAAATACGTCCTATCTCCAACGTCCGGAACAATAATGAACCAATTGAACAGGGCAAAAGATTAAATATTTTTTCACTAGCCTTCCATATAGTAATACAAGGTGGAAAAATGGTGCTTTTCTAAAAAAAACACAAATCGGTAGGGTGTGAGGTTGAACGATAGTGACGCCACCTATTGAATAATACAAGAACTGAATTTAGATAAAATGGAAAATAAAAATACAACCTCTTTGTCATTGGGAAAAAATAAGGAATTTGGGTTGTGTAAATGTCCGAGTTTGACTGTACTATGAAATTTCGAATGATGATGTCATTATTGTCGTTCACGAAACATAAAACTACGACGCAATTAATTTCAGAATCAGTGGCGAGACATAATTCTCGGAATTGATTGTTTATTCAGGTGTTGTTGGTCAGATATGGATTTCTGATAAATTCTGACACCATTATCCGATTCCTTGGAATTTTTCAGTCGTCAGCTAATTCCGAAGCAATAGATGGGAATTCTTAGAATCGGCACGCTGAACCGTAGGAATATTTTGTATAGTCAAGGTCAAATTATGCCAATCATTGCCGCGAAAAGTATATTCAAACATATCGCTATCGCTATCACATTAAAAAAATTTTTTGTTAACGTTGAGCAGTTATATTTTTTCTTTTCATATATGGTTGAGTTCCAGGCCCCATGAATACGTCAGATATCAGTAACATGCTCCATTGACCGTTAAAACGCCCCAGGCGGGTTGGCCCTATAACGGATATATAAGAAATTCTTAACCTAAACCATCATACTTCTTTCTTCTATGACTGCGAGCTCCAATACGGCCCCATGCCTTCATAACGTACGCCAGCTGTCTCAGACCTTAGTGACAACCTCCTGAGGTTGCTGAACATCCTACAGGCGGAGGCTCGGCCTCCATAACATAAGTTTTTTCTCAACTTAACCTACAACCGCTATATTTTATTTTCTATACATGTTTAGGCCCCAATGCGGCTTCCACACATATCTCAGACCTCCGTAGTAGTCGACGGAGACCGTTAAACATTCTAGGCGGGTCGGCCCCTCATAACATAAGTTTTTTCACACTTGACCTACAACCGCTATATTTTTTCTACGAATTATTGGTCCCAATGCGGCTTCCACACATATCTCAAACCTCCGTAAGAGTCTCCCTATACCGATAACCACCCCAAGAGAGTCGGCCCCAATATAACGGACATCTTGAAATTCCTAAGCTACAACCGATATATTTTTTTCCCTATGAATGATTGGACCCCCCTTTAACGTTCTCATACATCTCAGACCTCCGCTGAAGAACCCAGTCGTTGCCCCCCATAACGGCCATCTTGATATTCCTAACCTATAGTCGCTATATTTGTTCTACACATATTCTCCCCATGCGGCTTCCAGTTGTCACAGGCCTCCGTGGTAGCCTCCAGATACCGCTGAAGAATCCAGTCGTTACCCCAACGGACTCTTGAAATTCTTAACCTACAACCGCCATATTTTTTTCTATACATGGCTGGGGCCCCCATAATGCCTCCAGATATCTCCAACCTGTCTCAGACCTCCGTGGTAGTCTACCGATGTTGATAAACACGCCCAGGCAAGGCCCCTCCCATATAACGGACATCTTGAAATTCCCAACCTACACCCGCCATGTTTTTTGCCAATGATAGGCGGCCATGTTTTTTTCTCCTAGCGGCAGCCATGTTTTTTCTACATATGGTTGGGCCCCAAAACGATCCCCCGTTCCCAGCTGTCTCAGACCTCAGTGCCCCAAACCTGTCGCGGTGCCATATGGCGGGAGTAACAATTGTTTAAACAAAAGAACAGATCTCAATCATTTAAGTGAGATCTATTCTTATATATTAATCTTGGACAAGAATCCGAATGCTCTCAATAATAATTCATCTTCCTTTTCTAGTTAATACAAACTAACATGAAAGTTTGTAAAAAAATTAATAACTAATAAATATATTCATCCAATTTTACCATTAGAAAATCTCATCTTCAGTAGTAATTGCAATTGATGTTTTCCACTTTCATTTGGACAGCTTAGTCCAAATGTCTCTTCTTCTTCTCAAAAATTGTACAATTTTGACGTTGACAGTTTAGGTTATGTTAAATTCCAACCTCGATGCTGTTATTTTCCCTCACTTTTCACATTAATAACAAAAGAAAGTTCACCACAATGGTTTTCGGCTTTTAATAAATTTACCAGTAATGTTTTGTGTTACAAATATTATTCCATAAATCTAATTGTTGCTCCATGTTCTTACATGTTTTAATGCTGTCTTTTACATCTTTTTGTATTTCACCGAAAAACGACCATTCTCGCTAACATTGTAAGTAATGCTTATTTTTATAATTATCAACATACTATAGTAGTTTCACCTTTGTAGCTCCCTAATGATGACAATATTCATTGTCGAAATATTGGAAATATAATGTTATAAGAGTACATTTGCGTTTGCTGCTGTCCCAAAGAATTTCTCAGACTATATATATATTATATATATATATATATATATATATATATATATATATAAACAGACAGAAGACTATATATACTATATGTAAACAGACAGACGACTATACTTTTTCATGATGAAAATCGAACTTTGAATTCGAGTTCGCAATTTCTGATGTTATCATTTTCTTTTTTTCCCGTAAAATCTAATTCCATTATTTCATTTCATTTTTTTTTCAGGTTTGATCTCATCTGCATCGATGAATACAAGGATTTTATGTATCATACCATTTATTGATTTGTGAAATAAAAATATATTCATTATTCTAGTTATTTTTTTATTTATTTGGAGGTTTGGGGTTTTTTTTTTTTTTTTTTTTACGAGGTAGATATTTATATAATATAAAAATAATATTTGAGTTCCAATCAATCAAAAAATCTAGCACTCTAGTGTAAATAATCAAAATTTTATTGATGCTAATAATAATTATTATTTCAATCACTTTTATTCTTATTCTCTTAGTAAATTTAATCTCTAAAAAAGAAGACTCTTTGAATGGGAATTGCAGTATTGTTCCTAATTTTTGATGTAGAAATTACTTTCCATAATTTCTTCTGGATATATAAAATTATATAATAAATTATAGAATTTTTTTATTAAACCTTTCATCATGAATGAAATTAAGGAGCTTTAAATTGAGCTTATTAGGATAATAGTTAATTATAACATTTAATTTGCAATTAAATAGTATCGATTTATCAATTTATCTTAAATAAGAAGCAAAAAAGTTTCGACCTAAGAATTTGATTTTTTCATCTTTATTTTTAATTGAAACCAAAACTGCGAGGTATATCACTGTTAATGATAAAATTGAGATATTCTCCAATTAAAGAAATATGAGATACAAATATAAGCTTCTAACTTAGGGCCGATATTATACTGTCAGTTTAAACTCAGAAAACCTTAAAAACCAGTTTATCTTCATGTTCAAACCAAAGGTGGTAAAAAAGTCATTTTATAAAAACACATAAGATTTTTATTTTACATGTTTATAAATGTCATCTGTCACTTGACCTTATGGTGTTTTATCGTAACGACTGTTTCGTTTTGTGAAAAGTGACTTGAGCAAAATCACTTTTCATTTATATTTGAGGTAACCTCCAAATGCTAATGAAATAAATACAAATAATAATTAATAATAGAATGGTAGATAAGTTGTTGATAGGCACGATATATTAGGTTTAAGATAAGATACATGCATAATATGTGGATACATGTAAACATTCCTTGTGCTTTTTCAGATATGGAAACAAAACGGATATGCAATTTTTCAAAACTGGAAACGGATACCCTTATGACATTGGTGAAGAAGTACAAAGATGTAGTAGAATGCAAGAAGTCCGACGCAGTGAAATGGAAGGAGAAGCTGAACGCTTGGGAAGAAATAAGAGTTCAATTTGATCCTTGATCAAAATCCACAGAGAACGTCGAAAAATCTCAGAAATAAGTATGAAAACATCAAGAAAACATCAAAGAAAAAATTTGCTATGGAGAAACGCGAAACGTACAAAACTGGGGGAGGAACTCCTGCACCTGTTGTCATTACAAAGACAGATTTTGAAGGAAAATAATTGTTGGGAGTTGCAGTCACGGGGTTGACCAATCCATTCAATGATGATTCATGCAATGAACCTCAACAAGTAGTTGAGGAAATCATTATTGATCATGATTACATCCAGAATGATAACTTGAATGACAATAACTTGGACAATGAAACAGTTCATGAGGAAACATCGGCTGAACTGCAATGGTCATCTTGGAACCCTTCAGATCTAAGAAGGAGAACCTCGTCACCTCTCAGGGTTGAGGGTAACTACCTAATTCAACTGCAGTTAATTAGTATTTACTGTTGTTTTTTATAATTACAGGTGCGGTTGAAGATCCACATACTTCTGGGTATGCAGGAAACATCAAAGGTAAAAATGGTAAGTAGAAGCAAGTACCTTCATAATGAAATTGAATAATTTATTGGTGCATTGTAGTGATGTAACGAATGTCATTTTTTAAACATTCGCGAATGCGAATGCAAATGTCTGCTACTGACATTCGCGGATGCGAATGTGGAAGTGTTCAAATTTGGCGCCAATTGACGAGGTGCGTTCCGAGAATTGCCGAGTTGATACGAACTCATCCGACTGAAATGTCATTTCGCTCGCGCCGGTCTTTTCCTAAACAAAACAAGTGAATTTTGAGGTTAGAGTTTGAATAGTTATTTATTTCATTAACATGAATAAATCAACTTCTAGTGAAATATGGACTTATTTTACACTTTGCGATGCTGAACGAGCTGAATGCAAGCTGTGTAACAATGAATATTCCAGAAAAGGAAGAACTACAACTGCTATGCGAAATCATTTGAAGGCAATGCATAAAACCGGTTTTCCGAATTAGAAAAAAAAAAAAATTGAACTGGCATATCTTTCCATCAAAGTACTGAATCCGACATGAAACAGATATCACTTCAAGAATGTGAAGATAAAACGAAACAGTGGGATAATAAATCTTTGAAGTCATTGGCAGTTGATAATTTAATAAGTGAAATGGTTGCGTTGGAAGACTTGCCATTTAATTTCGTGGAAAGTGTTGGATTTATAAGACTTATGAAGCATTTGTGTCCATCTTATGATTTAAAGTCTCGCCCGTATTTCACTTCATTTATCTGCGATAAATTATATGGCAAAGTAAGTCAGAAAATACTCGAATTACTGAAATCCTTAAAAAAATTGTCATTTACTAGCGATATTTGGTCTGATACTTGTTCTGGAGTTTCACTGCTGAGTTTAACTTGTCATGGGATTACAGAAGGATTTGAAAGGAAAATGATTGTGTTAAAAGCAGAAGTGTTCAATGAGAGCCGCCATACCGGAGAAAATATTGCTTATAAACTTGAAGAAATCTTGTCGTTATGGGAGATACCTAAAGAAAAAGTGAAATGTGTGGTTCGCGATGCAGGGGCTAACATTAAAAAAGGCGTTAACTTATTGACTGTTAAACATATTGACTGTGCTTCACATAAGATTCAAAATGTGTTGAAAGAAAGGATGAAAGCTCAAAATACTGTCATGGTTGCCATAACTAAATGCAAGAAGATGGCAACTCATTTTAATCATTCGACTTCTGCTCAAGCCGATCTTGCTAATATACAAAAAGGCTGAATCAAAAATCCCTTAAGATTAAACAAGAATGTGCAACTAGGTGGAATAGAACTTTTTATATGCTGGAACGTATTTTACAAGTCAAAGAGTCTATGTATTTATGCATCGACAAATAATAAAATTTCCCTATTAACGTCTGAAGAGTGGATGATTATTGACAAGCTTATCGGTGTACTAAGACCATTTGAAGAACAGACTAAAGAGTTGAGTGCTGCCGATGTTTCCATATCTTCTGTGATTCCTTTAATCGCCATTTTAGAAAAAATTGTAAGCGATCTTGATGCATCTGATGAACACATTGGTGATACGATTACCGTTTTAAAAGATGAGTTTATTAGCAAATTTTCTGGTTTAGAGAATGAATATTGTTCGCCACGGCGACCTTTAAAGACCCAATATACAAAAAAAAAAGTTCTTGAAAAATACGTCCACTAAAGAGCGTGTCATAGCACATATTTTGGATTTGGTTGGGGACAGTCAAACCGATGTATCTTCCAATTCACGTTGCCCGAATGCAAAGCGTGTCAGGTTAAATGGAACCGAAGATACCCAAACAAATAAAAGTGTATCTTTGAAAGAAACAATGAATTTACTGATGGATGCGAGTGACAGTGAAGAAGAAGACATACCGCTTGATACTTTTCAAAACCCTGTTCATCTTTTAATCCGTAAAACTGTCACAGAATACTCAACCGAAAAACGCGTGGCAAATGACGTCGACCCTTTAACTTGGTGGAAAGTGAACTAGGCAAGGTACGGTCTTCTGTTTCCTGTAGTTCGGCAGTATTCAGTTACACCACCAAAGAGTGTCCCGAGCGGGCGCATGTTTAGTGGCGCTGGACTTATTTACACACCACATCGATACAGACTTGAAGGAGACAAGGCGTCGAAGCTTCTTTTTTTAAAGTTTAATATTCCTCTACTAAATTTTTATTATTAAAAAAAGATAATTAATTGTTATATTTTGAGAGAGAAGTATTTTTGTTTGAGAGTTTATAATTTTTTTGTTTGTTTAGATTATATTTATAGTTTAATGTAGAAGAATATAGTTGTTGATTATTTATCATATTTTTGAGTTTTATTCAAGATGATGATCATTTAAACATTAAAAAGTTATATAAAGAAAGACTGATAAAAGTTTCATAGATTTTTTTTTTAGTTTCAATTGCACTTAATTTTTGTGTTATAAGTTTTATTTTTCAAGCTTTATTAAAATAAAAAATAATTTTGTTTTTTTTTGTTAAGTGTTACTTACTTGTGATTCTTATGAAAAATTATTATATTCATAGTTTTGTTCAAGCAGATGATTATATAACATAAAAACTAAGTAAAAACTGATTAAAATTTCATACAAGAATTTGTTTTTGTTTGTTTACATTAGATTATATATACTTTTTGTCTTATAAGTTTCAATGAAAATTTAATTATTAAGCTTCATTCCCGAAGTAAAATAATGAATAAATAATACCAAATGATAAAGTGAAGACTGTTAATGTGCTTATGAGGTTAAGTTACTTTTTCTTGCATTAAAAACATAAGAAATGAATAGATTTTGATTTTATTAACCTACCATCATCTTCAAATTGTTTTTTTTCTGATATTCATATTCGCAAAACATTCGCAGAAATTTTGCGGATGCGAATGCAAATACGAATATCCAAAAATATGCGAATATCCGCGAATGCTACACATTGAATATAGGCTACACATTGAATATAGGTTTTATGATATTGCAATATATAGGATAAAATACCTTGGTATAACTATCGACTCTCAACTCAGGTAGAATTACCACACTGAGCAGATAAGCTAAACATTAAGAATTCTTCTGTATACATTTAAATGTTTGGTTAAGATATTAACTCACAAATTCTATAAGGTACACACTAACAATTAAACTCAATGTTCTCAGTTGTTTTATATATATATATATATATATATATTTTTATATATATATTATGATATGTTATGCCAGTTGTAAATTTAAAAGACTAAAAACCCACAAAAAGAATAATTACTAGATGGTTAATGGTTTCAAGAGTTTGTTTGTGAATAACTTTTGAAATTCTATGTATATTGTGAGCCTAGGTAGAATATGGATAGATAAAAATGTCAAAACACTATAAAACAATCAATTTCATACACTGTCAAAATTATTATAACTCATAATTGCTCAAAAGACAATAAAAAGTCTAAATTTACAAAATTTTCAGGAATAAACAGTAATCAACACATTTATAAATTTGAAACAGTATATGAAACTGTAGCTAACAAAAAGTAGCCAATGATAGAACAGCAAATGTCTTTATAAAAATAGCCAATCAGGGAATAGATGGTCAGGTGTAAATTGTGGGAGATTAGCAATGAGATGGTATCAGAAGCAATTATTTTTGAAATTTGTAAATAATGATAGGAGTGGAAAAATAATTGTACAGTGGACCCCCGATAATCCGGCCCCTGTCTAATCCGGCGCCCCCTGTAATCCGACATGACTTAGTCACAACTCGTACGCCGCGCCACCGCTATTGTGCTCGACGCGTATGCATTGTTTTACATACATACTTAGTTTGAATTTGACTACTAGTGATAGCGGTACGGCCTAGCGTGCGTTCATTGTTTACTATTTATTCATTGTGTATTAGGTGTAGTACCTAGTAATGTCGTCACAAACCCAGAAGCGAAAGCACAAAACGTTGACAATTAAAGAAAAATGTGATATTTTAGATCGCTTAAATCGCAATGAAACTTTCAGTAGTTTAGCAAGTGAATACGGCGTAGGCCGATCTACAATTTATGACGTTAAAAAAAAACACGAGAAGATTAAGAAGTTCGTGTCAACTACTGACTGCGGGCCAGGCAAGAGACAGACACTCAAGAAAGCTGAACATCCAGAAGTGGAAGAAGCTTTGTACATGTGGTTTCTTCAGGAAAGAAACAGGCATGCACCAATTTCGGGACCCATGTTGGCGATGAAAGCTAAGTTTTTTTATAAGGAAATAACAAAAAAAGATGATTTTGTGGCCAGCAAAGGATGGCTAGAACGTTTTAAAAGTCGTCATGGCATACGTTTAATGACTATTACAGGAGAGAAACTTTCTAACGATGCCACCTGCATAGAGCCCTTTAAATTAAGATTTTGCAAAAGGTGAACGATTTAAATCTTGACCCGTCACAGGTGTACAATGCAGACGAATCAGGGCTTTTTGGCGTGGATGCCTAACAAAACTTTCGTTTCTTGTAACGAAAAAGACGTACCTGGACGAAAAGTGAGTAAAGAGCGTGTAACCATACTACCATGTGCTAATGCTGCGGTACACACGCGCTTAAGATGGTGGTCATTGGGAAATTTTAATAAACCAAGGGCATTCAAAAACATTATTACCTGTACACTATTACGGACAAAAAGTGCATGGATGACAAAAGACCTTTTCAAAAGTGGTTTGATGAATGCTTCGTACCTGAAGTTAGAAAATGGTTAAAGATCATAATTTTCCTCAAAAGCGTTGTTGCTTCTTGATAACGCTCCCGGTCATCCGTCTAAAAAAAGAACTGACAACTGAGGATAAATGCATCACTGCGATGTTTCTTCCGCCAAATTGCACTGCACTGATTCAACCAATGGACCAGAACATCATTCAGTTTGTTAAGCAAGACTATAAAAAAACTACTTTTGAGAGCCGTATCAAAAGACCAACCAATAGAAAAACTTTAAAAGAATTTAATATGAAAGACTTGGTTTTTCCTTAGTCAGTCGTGGAGTGCGTTACCGTCATCAACTATTAACGTCTTGGAAAAGTTAGCCAGATATAATCACCACTCCTAGCAACGATCCACAAATCCAGTGTAACTTCGGAAGTTATAGAACAAGTCGCTACTGAAACACAGATAAGTCCGGAAGATTTGGAAGTCTGGTGCCGTGGAATGGATAAAGAAGAAAATGTTTGTCTTGAAATGTCTGACGAAGATATTATAAAGAGGTTTCTAATAATACAACAAACGATCAGGAAGATAACGACGACGTGATTGCAACTGCTCCACAAGTCACAGATCAAGACGCAGTTAACGCTTTTGAGCTAGGTTTACAATGGGCTGAAGAGAATGGTACATCCTACAACGAACTTTTACTTTAGAAGACTGAGGGACAAAGCTCTGATCTCGCGTTATAACAACCTTAAACAAAAAAAAAATTGATAATATTTCACTACATGATTTTGATTAATAATTCTTGATTATTTTGGTAGATATGTATGTGCATTTATGCTTAATTTTATAATAAAACGTAAGCTCTCAATTGTTATTTAATTTACTAAATTGACTTACATAAATTAAGTCTGATTTGTACTTCAAAGTACATACATATGTACGTATAATATATAGATTCTTGTCATTAGATATGTATTGCATTTATGCTTAATTTTATAATAAAACGTAAGCCTCAATTGTTATTTAATTTACTAAATTGACTTACATAAATTAAGTCTGATTTGTACTTTTAAAGTACATACATACATGTACGTATAATATACATATAGATTCTTGTCATTAGATATGTAATTTGTCGGATTACAAGGTACTCTTTCGAAAAAAATCCGGACTATAGGGGTCTTAGGCAGTGCTCTATAATCCGACAAATTCGATAGTCCGACACTGCCCTGCATAATGTTTGCCGGATTACCGGGGGTCCACTGTATATATAAATTATGCAATATAAATATAAACAGTGAAAAGTGACAATTTAGTGCACCAATTCAAAAATTCAAATGAAAAAACAAGGAGAAAAAAGATGTAGCTAGGCGATAGAAAAACAAAGCTTCAAGGAGATCAAAAATAAATTTCCAAGCGGACGCCACGCAAAAATTTTACTGAAAGAAAATTGGAATAATCCCATCATTTGGTAAACAAAACCAATATTACCTTAATGATAACATATCCACAGATCCAAATGCTGATTTCCGCATCTAAATAGTTCCTGATTCATGGTATTGCAGTCCTGACAGCGAGTGGAGAGAGGAGACATCCTGATTCATGGTATAAGTAGAACACCAACAGTTCCAACCAGGTATAAAACTTTAATAGTGCTCTTCCGGTCCTGAACTATTTCACCAATAACGAATTTCACATTCGAAGAACTTTATGTCACTCTATTTTGAACAATAACAGAAAACTTCACTCTCACGGAAAAAGTGAGGTTCTGTTTATCTATCCATGATCTGGTTTATTATTATCCGTGAATATTTGTTTGATTCGCCCTAGTATAAGTTATTTCTCGTAGGCCAGGTATTATTAAGTCTTCCTGAATAAAGGAGATAATTACTTTATGATATTTTGTTGTTTGTTTTCTCACAATGATCAATAACATATCAAAGACCATTCAATAAACTGAAGTTAGCCAGCAGTGGCAAGTGGCTCTATTGCTTTGAACCGGCCACCTTGAGATAAGGGCGTACCAACTGTAGTTTAGCCGTGGTGAGGAAAATAATTATTGTTGGTAGCGTGACGAGAGAACAGTGACGTTCGCTGGCAATTATTATTACAGCAAACAATACAGGGGCAGAAATATCTATTTATATCATATCAATTTGGCTCACAAAGAATAACCAAAAATAATTAGCAATTTCAATATACAAAAACAATATATATATATATATATATATATATATATATATATATAATATTTCCAATCCATCAAAACATAACAATATATATATATATATATATATATATTTCCATCCCTCCTGTAAATCTGCGTCAATACATTTGGTTTTGCCCATGTAATTCTGCGTCACCTGTATTTCTGCGTCTGTATATGGACGCAGAAATACAAACTTCGCTAAATGATTACTTATTACATGACTGTACTACAGAAAAAAAAAATGAGGGGACGTCAAAATGATGGTATGGTGTGCAGAAAAGCGTATAACCTAGTTCTGACATTTGCCGATAGAGGCGCTGCTATCGCTAGGCTATATGAAATGGGTATTTTCTCTCCACCGTTACACGATTTTTCTGCGTCTTGAAAATTTGCAACACCATCGTATGTTATTTTACGTCGTAACTGTATTTCTGCGCTCCAGAAAATTAAATACACGTGTTTGTTCAATTCTCCAGTGAACCAGTGTTCGACGTAAATTCTAAGGTAAGTTTATATTTAATCGGAGAACAACTTCAAAATAATTCTGCTTAGCCACGAATTGAATATTGCGCTTTGTAGAATTTGATATTATCTTCGTTCAGAATTGTAGAACTGTTGAAGTGTTATTTGGCGAATTCATTCAAATATTTTGAAATCTCATATTATCATGATTCAGTATGAACCAGAGTCGGAAATGACAACAAATATTTAATTTGTTGATACTTTAGGGATACTATGTATGAATGAACATTTGGGTTAGCATTATTATATATTAAATGTAATATGAAACAATATAATAACAGAGCTTCATCTTACGTATGGAACAAATTGATATATTTCAAATGTAGAAAGCTTCCTGAAGAATCCCAAGACAGGTCGATATTCAGTTGCATATCTTCTGTATATGTCAAACTCATATATAATCATGAATGTCAAGGAAAGTTTTTTTGTACAAGCTTTATTTAACTTGCCTTGTTCATTTATTTTTCTATCTGTATCGTTCGGGTGAAATCTTAGGGAATTTTGACATACGCTACTACTGTCCGATTAACTTGAAATTTGGCAGGTGTTCATAATTCCGGTGACAATGCAATATGGGTTTTTTGTTAGAGAAAACAAAAATGACGACTCCAAGATGGCGGTCAAGTTTTGTGCGGAGATTATGATTTTTTGTCAAAAATTTATAAATTCAAGATGGCAGCACAACGGTGGCGTATGAGTTTTGTGATTATGATCTAATTCGATTCAAAATTAGTATGTGGGTTTCGGGGTCGGAGATAATGAGTTTTTGTCAAAATTTATAAACTGAAGATAGCGGCTGCAATATGGCGAACAAATTTTAGGATTATAGTCCAATTCTACTCAAAATTGGTATTGGGGTTTCGGGTCGAGATTATGGAATTTTCGCCAAATGAAGAGTGACGGCTCCATGGCGGATAAGTTTTGTGGGTTATGGTCTGATTCTATTCAAAATTTGGGATGTGGGGGTTTTCGGGGGCATACATTATGAATTTTGTCAACATTCATGATGGATTATGGAATTTTCGCCAAAATGAAGAGGACGGCTCCAAAATGGCGGGATAAGTTTTGTGATTATGGTCTGATTCCCATTCAAAATTGGTAGTGGGTTTTCGGGGGCATACATTATGAATTTTGTCAACATTCATGATGGAAAGGCTAAGATTCATAGACTAAAAAAATCGAAAATAGTTTTTCTTTGCAACCCAATTGTGCAATTGAGTTGAAGGTAAACGTAAACGAATATGAAAGAAAGGTTTAAAAAATTTGACAATAAACAAGAAACACGAAATGAACATATGTCGTAGAGAAATGAATTATGATGTTTCACTCCATACTTTATTTTGTCGTTAAGATTTTGAATCACAATTGGGTTCAATGAAAATTATTATTTTCTACTTTTTAGTGCACTTTCTACGCGTAAATACTACCGTGTTTTTTAATTTTTTTCAAAGTATTATTTTGTAAAAATTTATTAATTCTATGCGGCGGCTCCAAGATGGAGACAAGTTTTGTGGATTATAGTCCAATTCCATTCAAAATTGTATTGTCGACATTTTCGGATCGGAGATTATGTTTTTTTGTCAAAATTCATTAATAAAGATGGATGAGTTATGTGATTATGGTCTGATTCATAAAATGAGTATGTATGGATTATTGGTCGAAGATTATAAATTTATTCGAAGATTATTGTTTATCGTTAAAATTCATAAATTCATGGCGGATGAGTTTTGTGGGTTATGGTCGATTCTATTCAAAATTGGTAAGTGGAGGTTTTAGGTCGGGATCATAGTTTTTGTCAAAGTTTATAAATTCAAGATGGCGGACGAGTTTTGTGATTATGTTTCGATTCGATTCAAAATTGGGATTAGAGATTATGTGTTTTGTCAAAATTCAACAAGATAAGAAAACAAATTTTATGACCACTGGTCTAGTTTTTAAAAAAGGGAGATGTTTTTTTGAGTAGGAGATTATAATTTTCTCAAAATTAAAAAATTTTAAATGATAGCGGGCAATTTGGATGGAAATGACGCATTTGTGGTAAAATTCAAAAATTCATTCTATCGAATAAATTTTTTGTGGCGGAATCGGTTTGGGGTGTGTATTATGAATTTTTCATTGCGGACTAAAAATAAACTAATGAATGTGGGAAACCAAGCTTTCACTGAAATGTACTCAAGACAGGAAAATAATTTCTATAGACATTTGACGCATTTTAATCTGAGAGTAACAAATTCTAAGATTCGTCGCCCAAGATTATCTATTCTAAATTTCAACTGGAAACAATCTGCGACAAGTTTTGGTATCTGTTGCTCACAGAATAACCTCCGTCACACATCTAAAGAAATAACTTTCTCCTATTCAGTGCGTTTTGTTAAAATATTAATTTTATGTTTTTTATTAATATTCATTTAATTATCTTCAGTCATTCATGAAGAATTTGCAATATGTACCTTTAAAATCTCCGTATATTGCAAAACTAGTTTACCCCAATGAATTCTGACCAAAAATCCGTTATATCTGTCCCTGAATAGCAATTGATATCGAAATTGAATAGAATCGAATCACAATAATTGTCTACCACCTTGAATTGATTGAAAATGATGAACACTTACCAAATTTGATTCAATGAGTTGAAGTGATTTACAATTAATTGACTTGCAAGTTTTGACCAAAATTCATTGACAACAAGTTGGATTTTTTTTATTACCTATTCCTTTCAACAACATATTGTTCACCTCGAGGCATTTCCCATATTTCTTGTTATTTACTATTCAGCTCAATATTTTTATATTTTTTCATAAGTGGCATTCTTGAAGATACATTCTCCTTCAGATCAACATAAAACTAACATGTCAAGAGGAAAAAATATTAGATCTTCTGCAGAAGCCTTTTGCGGTTTAGGTGAGAAAAACATTCACTTCAGTACTTAAGAGATCAGACGCAAAAATAAAACTACTACATATATTCTACAGTTAACATTAGATGAGTGTCATTCCGTTTATTCCCAAAATATCAGCTATTTTCATAAACTGTATGACATTTGGAGACTTTTAAAGCAATATGGGTCATAAGATTGGATTTACTCTGTTATTGTCTAAAATTTAATGATTACCACTCCCTATTGACATCGATTATTGGAGATGGTGTTGAGTTCCTACAGTATTTCTGTTTGAACTACTCTTGAAATCATATACTAGTTTTTCTCCATGAAAAATATTTCTTCAATACTCTTAATACTCTAAAAAATACCCAATATTATATGCTGATAATTAATTCGAACAAAATAATAAAATCACAATACATTTCAATCCATTCAAATTTTTTCCGTCAATAATTTCTTTCTGTTCTTTTTTCAGGTGATCAAGAAAATGAAAGGTTGTATACTAGTACTGATGAGAATCAATCTTCCCCAAGCCAAACCTCTAACATACTCACACAAAAGTCGCCATCAAGTAACAGGCGAATTTTCGATAACCAGGACAAGAGTAATTCATACCATTCTTTGAATAATATTTCAGACATTGCACCTGAGACTGAAAGCCAAATCAACAGAGGTGAAAGCAAAAAATAATCAAGGTTTTGCAAGATATAGATTTAAACTCTCCCATGCTCGATACATTATTTTCGAAACAAAGTATCTCGGAGTCAACTAAAGCAGACGACCAAAAGCTATATGGCAAAATGAAAATGATGATGAGGCCAATGGATATTACTCTGATGAAGAACCGTTCAGCCCAGATTATTCGGAATATGTTCCTGACAGCGATGAATTTGATCTGACTCGAAAATGATACAAGTAAAATAATAATTTCCACGTTCAACTCAGCATCTGATAGTTCTGGTGAAATTGTGACTGTTGATCACTCTAAGAAAAAACGGAACTCGAACATGTCTCGAATCGGAAATGTGCGAAATTGATACAAATTCAATGAATCCAATTCCGAAGTTTACATCTCCCAGAGAATCAAACAGCTCCCAAACCACCAGAGGTAATTTCTTCTGACATTAAACAAAACAAGAAGAAAAATGGACAAAATTCAAACGTTTACCAGATATATGTTATTTCTGTAGACATCAGTTCTAAATTTTGGAAGCATCTCCTCCGCAGCCATTGCATGAACCTGAGGTTGAGAAATTGTGATATTGAAACCGAAATGACCTTAACGCAAGAGACTGATTTCCGCAATTGAAAAAAAGGTAACATTTGAAAAATTCAGATGTCTGTGTAAAACCCGTGAAAAAAGTCATGTCCTGGCAGGAACAAATCTGATTGTGTACCGTGCAAACATTGTTTGGTACTTTAGACCACCACAAATCTGGCGCCACATAAAAACTGTCCACAAAACCCAGGAGAAAAACAAAATTTTCTCATAAGTCAGATGCACAAGATATTTTGATAAGACATCTTGCCATAGATCAAAACTCAAAGACACAGTATTTCCAAGAATGTTAGCCGATAAAGTATCTTTTGTTGCTAAAACGATGTTTTGATTTGCAAATATGGTGCACAATATCTTACAAGTCATAGAGAAAAGCACCATATTATGTTTGTTCTCGAAAATGCGAGAACTTGCTAAGTTATTGATTGAGATAAAAACTCCATCCCGCAATAAAACATTTTATGATGCTCTACAACCAATTTATTTCGATTCTTTCATGTAGCTACAAAATAGTAGCTGGATATGATGCTAGAACAGAAGATTATACATCTGCAACCTTTGCTATGAATATAGCGACGTCATTAAAGGAATGTTGCAGTTTGGCTATAAGACTAACCTTAAAAAGAAGATCATATAACTTCACGATTGATATAGCAGAGATGGAGGCTAATTTCAAAACCTTTCAACAACTTCTCTCAGATTCCTGGAAATTTGAAATCTCCACTGTGGCAGCTTCTTGTCTTAATCGAGAAAGTGGAACAAAATAACAATCGTGCCCCTAGCAAGTGACATAAAATTATTCAGATGTTATCTCATAGAAAAGGCAAAATTCAGCATTGAAGAGCTTAAACTAACCCAAAAGTGAGAAAGCTTACAAACTCTTCAGAAGTAAGTTATTGTCGATCAATGTTATTAAATAGAAAACGTGGAGGTGAGTTACACGCTTCCCTCTTCATTTATATCAAAATGTTCCAGAACATCAATCATATGAAGAGTTCAATGACGCCATATCCCAAACAGAAAAATTCTCATGAAGAAATTCAAACGAGTTGTGACCAGAGGAAAGCGAGATCGTGGTGTTACCTTTTTTGTTCACAACTGACGTACAACAACATTTAAAGGAACTTATAGCATTAAGGATAATTTTGTAAAGAAAGAAAATATTTATCTCTTTCCTACACTGCATCATGATACACCCATAACAGGATATAAGGTTATGCAGAAACATGCTAAGCTTAGCGGAGCAAAATCCCAAGCAATTACGTCTACTAGGCTTAGAAAGCATCTTGCCACAATGAGCCAAATACTAGAATTATCTCCAAATGATATTGAGCAATTGGCAACCTTTATGGGCACACCAAAGATGTTCATAAGCAGGTATACCGATTACCTGACGACGTCTTTCAGACCGCAAAAATTGCCAAACTTTTAGTGTTGATGGAAAGTGGTCAGGCAGGGCAGTATAAGGAAAGACTTTAGATGGATAGACTTAGATCTGGAAGAAGATGTCAATGAGGAATCATCAGACGAAGAGGATAGGAAACAAGAGAAGAAATATTAGAACAGCAAGAACCTTCAACATCTTCGGTCCCACCTAAGAAAAAAGAATACTTGTACCTTGGACCCCAGAACAAAAGAAATTGGCCAAATTGTATTTCAAAGTCCACATCCAGAATAAAGTGCCTCCCAAAAAAGGGAATGTAATGATTTGAAAGAGACCCATTCTGGGGTCTTTGAAAATAAAACATGGGAACAGATAAAAGTTTTATACAAAACATTTATCGAAACAAATAATTTTTTCACTTGAATCCATGGAACTATGGAGTTGTTTATTTTAATTTGTCCTTTTAATAGAAAATGAATAAATCACTTTTGTTTGTTGCAAATTTTATTACGTTCTATCAATAAGAAAACGAATGGTTGTAATGTGTTTTTGCTAGTAGTTTCCGCTACATAATTTTTCATTATATTTTATTGTGCGTTGATCCTTTTACACGCTTTATTTAACTCGCACTATTTGTTTGTCTGGTCAAATCAAGTGAATTTTGACACACTTCTAGGTGTTCCTAATTCCGGTAAAATGGAAACTTTTTGAAGAAAACAAAATGGCGGCTCCAAGGTGGCGGACTAGATTGTGATTATGGTCCGATTCACTTCAAAATTGGTATGTGGGGTTTTCGGTCGGGTATTATGATTTTTTGTCAACATTTATAAATTCAAGATGGCGGCTCCAAGATGGCGGATGAGTTTGTGATTATGGTCCGATTTGATTCAAAATTGGTGTGGGAGTTTGAGGGTCAGAGATTAGATTTTTTGTCTATACACAATGCACAAAAGGGTGCGATGAAAAATAATTTTATACTTTTTAAAACTAATTCTTACCTTTATATAAAATAAAATTTTACTATTTTGTCTATTTCACAGATGAATGGAATTATCCGGGGAAAACATATTTAACAGAGAAAAATAATTAGAAAAGAAAAAATCTAAGTGGAGCACATTTCGGCTAAAATCATTCGATGAGTTTCTCTCATCCAATCTTGATGGAGGCTCATTATAGAGCGTTTAATATTTGACTTGATTCTATTCTTGGAATCATCTTATTTGTTTTAACATCAGACAAATTCAATGATACACAATTCAGAACTCCGAAGTAGGTGCACTACAAAAACGAATTTTCATGAATAACAGTAAGGGAATCAAAATACTTCTCACTCTACTACAGTGAAGGGAAAAGATCCACTCATATATTTGGCAACAAGGCTGACGCAGAAATATCAGAACAATGGATAAATATATTCAAAGAATGACGCAGAAATGACTGACTGATGTGATCGAAAGTATACAGACGCAGAAATGATGGAACCTTGAAAAGACGCAGAAATACTGGAAGAATGTTCAGTAAATTTGTTTTTGTTTTCAAGTATATCGAAAAATTTAACCGGAATAATTATCCTGAATTGATATTATAACAAACTGATTTGAGAAAATAGAATATACTCCAATATTTCTGCTAGACGCACAAAATGATGGTATCATGAAATGACGCAGAAATGATGGTGGGATGGAAATATATATATATATATATATATATATATTTTATTTGTTTGGTTTTTCTTGTGATTTAGATTCCATCTGGGACAGGTTTCAGAAAAAAAAAAATCTCTTCGAAACCTGTCCCAGATGGAATCTAAATCCCAAAAAAACCAAACAAATAAATTATAATCAAGATTCAAGAACAATTTCCGATAAATATATATATATATATAGATATATATATATATATTGGGCTGATTTTTTTTTACTTTTTTTTGTTTCGGTCTCATTGTGAATTTTTGTTGGAAATGCCCAAAAAAAAAAAATACCTGAGAGTTTGAACCCTTAATATTAATTTAAGTCCTCGACCAAGGCGTGTGAAGATTTCCCATTGAAAATACACGAAAACTCTGATTTTTATTTTAAAATTTCTTAAGCTCAGCGGCATTTCATGGGATCGCTTTGACCGAAGATGGTTTTTTCTCAGAATTGAACGCTTTACAAAAGTGCCCATTGCGGCAAAGTGGCGAGGCAGTAGGGGCCACTGAACCTGATTTTTCCATAAAATTCGCGCTTTTTTGGATTTATCTCGTAAATAATAAGAACTACGGAAAAAATGTAGGGAATTCAATTTTCTACAAAAAAGGTCTCATGGACCAAATCTCTAAGATCAATATTAAGCGAGATATTGAGCCTTGAATTGATTTTTCCGTGAAATTTTGGCCGATCATTGATTTAAACTTATTAATATCTTGTTTTGTTTCTCTGTAATATTATATTTTTAGTTCAATACATTTTTTTCAGGCTAGAAAACTAAAGCAAAATTAATAATCTACAATATTTAACTTTTAATGATAATGAACATTTAATCAAACTCTTTTCTCGTCGTTTCGTCTCCGTCAGGAGGTACTTGATAATCTAATGGCAACGTTGCGATGTAACTAACGTCGCGGTGATTCCCCCACCAGTTGATCAACGACGTTTGACAAGAAGTACGCGACCAGCGAAAGCTCAATCATTGTCCGCTAATCGAAACCCTCTCTCCTCTTCAAACATCCCCTCTTTTACGTAACCTTGAATTAGTTTAATAAATCACCCGCCTAATTGCAGCGCTCTCGTTGTTCTTTATTGTGTGATAGTAATGCCGCAAGTATCGAGAACAAAGCTCAGTGAACACTGAATGTACTCGCGTCGCATTTGTATACTTTACGTTGGGTTACATTTTTCTATCATTTTTATTATCCTTGTCAAATATGTCTGAACAAATCGGAAATAGAGTTTATAATCATTTAATTGGGTTTGAAATTCATAATATTAATAATAATAAGTTACCTTCGTATAGGGATGTATTGAATCTCTTTATGTACAAACATCAATCCTTAAAACTAAGTATACGAGCAAGTGCTAGTAGTGTGATCAGTGATACTAATGCTGTTTGGGCCAATCTTTTGATTCCAACTTCTCGACCTCAGCACAGTATTGAAAAATTGGAAAAAATTCACAGTGACTACATGAAACTGAAGAACCATCGAAGTCGTGCAAAAACATCGAAAACACAACGAACAAATGTGGAACAGTTTAGCAAACGTCTTGATAAATTATTTGACATTGCGAATTGTGCTGCACTAAAAAATTTGCCGAAAAATGTTCAGCAATTTTTGACAGATTGTCGTAAAGGAAATAGAAACAGTCATCTACCAGAATTGACGTCTCACCAGAAGAAACTTGAAATCCATAAAAAAATTGAACAGTTTAGCAAACGTAGTTCTAATATTATAATAGTTTTGTTTACTTATATTTGTTTTGTTTAACATTCAGCTATGATGTTTACTCATTCACTGTTAACATTTTTTATTTCAGGTATGAAATTATCCCACAGTCGCCCTTTAATAGTTTCTGTAGTCCCATATCAAATTCTAGTGAATGGAAGCGAACTTGTTCTGACTTTGAAGATATAATCCCAGCGCCTAAGAAAAATAAAATTGATATTTTGACTTCGGAATTAGTATTAGCACTAGATAGAACTAAAACTAGTAACAGAAATGCGATGTACATCATTTCTGCTCTTATTGAAAGTTTAGGACTTGACATTGATAAATATAATTTGAGTTACTCCACTATTCGCAATGCGCGTATTTCAAAAAGAGAAAGAATTGTCGATACGATTAAATAAGAAGAAATTTTTTATGACTCTCTCGTAGTGCACTGGGATGGAAAGGTGCTTCCTGCGGGAAATGGCCAATCAAAAGCAGAACAACTATCAATACATGTCACCGGAATAAATACTGACAAATTTAAAAACTCCGATTCTCTCTGATGGCACAGGAGAAGGCCAAGCTTCAGCCATTTTTGAAACGCTGACAGAGTGGGATCTTTGCGATAATGTTAAAGCAATGTGCTTTGATACAACTAGTTCAAATACTGGTAAGTTAATATTGTGGTTGATTGAATTTTTATCACAGTATCTGTTTTTTGACTTATGAAAAAAATTTCAAATAAGAATTTGATTTATTGTTTTAATTATTTTTACGAAGGTTGAGTTAAAAAATAAGCTGTGTCAAAAATTTGAATAACTGATAATTGAATAACAGTTTATTAATAATTAATTTTTTGTTTTAGGTTGTTTTAATGGCGCATGTGCATTATTAGGTGATAAAATTGGTCGTGACTCATTATATCTTGCTTGTCGCCATCACACTTCTGAATTGATGTTACGAAATGTTGCAGAAGTTGCTTGGCCAGTGACGAATAGTCCAAATGTACCAATTTTCAAAAGACTCAGAGATAATTGATACAGATATAGCACTTATTTTAAATCAAATAAAAGACTTCATAGAAAATCAACCAAAGGTATAACTAAATTCATAAATAGTTTTACCATTGAAAAAATTATTATTTATAAAGTTAGTTTCTTTTAAAGTCAATGGATCTTTCTAATAGTTATTTTGCATACTTCGATATAACTAAAATTTTTAAGTGATTTAGTTTTATAAATTTTGCCTTTTTGAATAATATTTTTTACTTTAAAATTCTGAAAATATCTTCTTTTCTTGCCGCAATTATCAACTTTTTCTTATTTTTTGTTAGAATCATCATCCAAGAAATCATTACAAGGAGTTTTTGGAGCTGACCTGTATCTTTTTGGGTGGTATCAAAAGTCATAGAGCCGAATTTAAAGGCCCTGGTGCTTTTCATCACGCACGGTGGTTATCAAAAGCTCTCTATTGCTTGAAAATATATATGTTCAGAAACCAGTTTAAAATAGCAGCAAGAGAAAAAAAAATTGCAGAAAATATGTGTGTTCATTGTAATATTTTATGTAAAAATATGGTTTACTGCTCCTCATGCAATAAATGCTCCAAACTCGGATTTGCAATTAGTAAAAAATCTTATTGACTACAGAAAAATACATCCAGAAATTGCAAAGGCAGCACTCGATGAATTGTCTTGGCATTTGTGGTACTTACATGAACATCTTGCT
Organism: Gonioctena quinquepunctata; assembly: GCA_018342105.1. NCBI lineage: Eukaryota > Metazoa > Arthropoda > Insecta > Coleoptera > Chrysomelidae > Gonioctena > Gonioctena quinquepunctata. The sequence continues at coordinate 10,434 of JAFIRS010006555.1, read as the reverse complement.
TGTTTGGCTCTTTTTGATGAAACTGTGTCAGTAGAAGAAAAAGTAAAGATTATACACAAAATAAATTCCCAGGTAGCGGTCGAAAAGCCAAGTAGACGTTTTTCAGTCGCTTATGAAGAAATAACGTCGTTATCCGAGAGAAACATGAGCGATTTTGTTAATCCAAACTCATTGTTTATTTTTAAGCAATTTGAGCTCCCTTACGAATTTTTGTGTAAAGATCCAAGTTTGTGGGAATCAAATCTTGAGTATAAACGATGTTATGATACATTCAATAAGTTAAAAGTAGTAAACGATACTGCGGAAAGGAGAGTAGCGCTAGCCGAAAGTTTTAATGAAGTATTGACTTATAACGAAGATGAGGGACAAAGAATTTTTCAAACTGTTCAGCACCATCGATGTCAATATACATCTTGTAAAAAATCACAATATATTGACAATGAATCAATCTAACGATTCATTTTTCTGCTTTCATCAATAATTAATTAAAGACATCCATATGAACTTTTCTCAAAATATAAAGGATAAAAATTAATTCCCAAAGTCTCCTTAATATAGGTATATTTCATATTGAAGCAAAAAACCTGACTAAATTTAAATAATTTATATCTTTTCAAGTCATAATATTTTTTTTATTTTGCTATTTTATACCCCAACCAAATTCCAATTGAAATTATAAATAGAGTTATTAATTTTATAATTAAAGGTAAACGAATAAAAATAGGTCTAGGAAAAATTGACCCATAAACCATAACGTCTAAAAATCACAGAAAAAATTAAACCTCCCCTAGATTTTAATATTAAATATATTTTTTCTGTTAAACTATCTTATGATAAAAAATTAGAAGTTCCACTTAAAGAATAATAAGTTAAACGAAACCTATAACAAACAGTTAACCCAATAGAAATATGAAAAATCAAATAAATATAGACATTCAAATAATTTATTGATGTAACCTCAACAATTAAATCTTTTGGAAAAAACGTTGCAAGGTTATTGACCGATTATGAAAAGAAATAACAGATAATATAACACAACTCAGCCCACACTTAAGAAGACGTTATCCATTTTGTTTGGCTGTTGATTGAGAGAAATTGCCATTCTGTAAGCTCAAAGCTGTCATAATATGAACTCGGTATTACTCATTTTTCAAGGTTGCAACTGAGTAGATGGTTTATAAAACCGAGCCAATAAAATAATACTGAGGAAGAAGAAGAAATGAAAAAGGTTAGGAATTTAAAACTCGAATTGAAACGATTAAATCAAAAATCAAGAAAACTTGGAGCTTGGAGTATTACCAATTGAAGATCTCAATACTGTGAATATCATTCAATAGTTAGGACATGATCTACAAATGGAAAGAGAAAAGATACATTCTCAAGAGTGGTTCTGGGGGAACATTCACTCACAGATACTCACATTGGAATTGAATTGAATTACGATGTAGGAGTGCCTTCAAACTGTTGGAAATCGACGACGATCTGTTCAATATCCTACGCTACATCCTGGCCATATTGTTGTTTTGGGTCATGGACTGAAGTGTGGTTGGTAAAAAGTGAATTCTAAATTCTAACTGTACCCCATACCACCAATGAACATTCAACAAAAGGCAGAGTTACAGCTATTGATAATCATCAAATATATCCTATCAAGGTCAGTATAGTAAATTTAAATTGTATTCTTATGAATTCAAAATTTCTGAATTATTGTTCACTCTTCTAGATTACTCGATGACAATTTGTGACTTCCTCGCATCTGATACAAAACCAGTTGGCAGCCTACGGTTTTTACTTTCAACAAACTATAGGATAGGGAAATCAGCTGTATACCAACTCGGTGATCACAAGAAACATGAAGATTAAAATGTATGTGTTATGGACGGACGGACGGACGGCCATCCCAACAAATGAAATGAATTTTTTGGTATACAGGAATGACTGCTGCTGTGCCAAATCATAATTGGAAAACTGAAAACCAAACCCAAATAAGTACATTTTATAGCATTGGTAAGCGATATAAGAGCTAAACTTTTCATTTTTAACTTTTTTTGTATATTTTAGAATGTTCATGCATACAAATTGAAATTTTTGAATTTTCCCTTAAAATTAATACCTATTCGAACCCTTATATAATGTACCAAGTTCAAAATGTTTCATGTCTGCGGGAAGAAGACAATAATCGTTTTGATGCTCTCTATGACATAGATGTTTCACAGAATTGACTACCTCGTTATCTATAATATATCGATAAAAACTGGGAATATTTTCCAACAAAGTTTTCTTTTCTCCCAAGACAGAAAATGTAACTTTTCAACTTTCAATTGCAATTCTCTTCCAGGATGCAACACTTCTAGATAGGTAATAGCGATGTTACAGCAGGAGAGAGATCACAGAAAACAATACTAGACATTTTGGACGCCCAGAAAGTTGATGCAGTACTTACTATATCAGATATGGCTCCAATTTCCGCACACAATAGAAAACTCAAAATGTTTGATGATGATGATGATAATAATACGTCCTAGTTTTATAAAAACATTGGAACTGTCGTGTCAAACCGAGTAGATCAGATTCCTCAGAAATGTGTATTTGGGATGGGAAGGAATTTCAGTGGAATAAATTGGTATGCAAATTATGGAATTATCCTCCAGGTGTGTTGACATGAAACTCGCAAGCTCCGTGTAGAAACGACAGATACCAAATTACATGTGAATGAATATTCTTCAAATTTTTGTAGAGTGTGGATTAAAAAGTGTTTCAACTGATACACAGAAAAAAATTATTTAAAAAAGCCAGTTTTAAGGCGTGAAACCGTGAGTACATAATTTTATGGTTTTATATCGCAAACGTTGCTGTACCGGTGGTCAGAATCCTATTCCACTATTGGTTGTAAAGTATGGGAGATTTAGCCGATATTAATCCAGAACATAGGGACCTGTTTGAATTACTTCTGAAAGCAAACCAAATTCAAACATATCAGTTACACACGGAGTTCAAACAGACTATTGATCATCTAACAAATAAATTTGGTCAAGCTCAGAAGGAAATAAATTGTCTGAAAGAGAAGTGTTCATTTTTGGAAAGGAAGGTTGAATCAAACAACATCGTCATATTTGGAATCGAGACGAGGGAAAATGAAAACTTGCGCAACAAAACACTCTAAGTAATAAATGAAAATTTTGGACTCAATCTAAATCAGGATCATTTAAATAATGTATATAAGTTGGGAAAAGGGAGAAATGCACCAGTACTATTAGAATTCGTTTCTCATTCGAACAAACGCAAATTATTCGAAAATCCGCAGAATCTGGGGAATTTCAGAGAAAAAGGACTATCCATATCGGATGAGCTCTCAAAAGACGATAGGGAAGAACTTGAAGTTTTGAAGTATCATTTGAAAATTGCAAGATCACAAAATCATGATGCTAAGATACGTGGACTCAAATAATTCATAAATGACAAATCATACACAGCAGATGAACTAAGAAAACTTGAGAATAATCAAGAAATTTCTTCCGAAGAAGAAAAGACATACAGAAAGAATCATCGAACCTCGCCAGGGATACACAAATTAATCAAACAACTACCGAAAATTCCAAACAACCAAAGGTGCTCACAGACTCTAGCCGTTTTACAAAAAAGGTTGGAAAAAGTACCACTAGAAGTGGTAAAAAAAGGGGTGGGTGAAAAAACAAACAATTAGTGAAATTAAAATAAATATAGATACCATACTATTCATTTCGACATGGACCCTTTCATTAGAGATTATGCAAATGAACATGTATCTGCAAATATTATTAAAAATTTGAAATGCTTCAAACAGTCAGTAAATTCTCATCATTCAAAAATCTGTCATATGAATATACGTAGCATTGCAAAAAAAATTGATGAACTTTGCATATTTATGAATGAATTGAACTCAGTTTTCGATGTTATCATTCTAAGTGAAACTTGGAAATGTCATAAAGCTTTCACTGTATTTTGCTCATGATAATCTAAATGCTAAGTCCTCTCAAATTCTTAGATAAACCGGACTATTATCCACCACTAACCGTTTTATAATTCATTTGATTTTACAAAAATGCCTGACTTCGACACGAATTCTGGATTTGAAAGAAAATTCCCAACCTAGACGAAAAATTTTTGATAAATATAAATATCTTGTTCGAAATCTTCCCAAATTGGACAGAAAATTATTTTTAAGGATCAATGAAAATGAAATTATACCAGTGGTTGTGCACAATTACAGTGTTGTGCACAACTTGATGTATTTCATATATTGTAAATTACATGTATTTCATATATTTTCAATTAGGTTTGTTACTATTATTCTAAGTCTTAGTTTTAGGGCCATACCACACACAAGCGATACTTGAGTATTGCTTCCGTGGTGCCACTGTTTATTTACAAAAATGTATACTTTATAATTTATTGTATCGAAACTAGTAAATAAACATTATTATTATTATTATTATTATCTCAGGTACACCAATGACACATCATGTTGGAGCAGACGAGAGATGGAGGGGGGAATACTTTTTAATATACATTTTCAGCCACATCCTTAGAACAACAAGCATTAAGTACAAATATTACGAAAAAAAAAGGTTTGCTTTTGATTAATGTATGCTCAATAAAAATAAATACATCCAATTTTGAACCACGTCGTAAACTTAGCAGCAGCCAAAGTTGGCAACAACAATTTCTGAACTTTGCCGAAGATACGATGGCATAGTAATTTCAGATAAAATATGATTATTTCCGTCAAATTTCTAATTCCAGTAAAGGCAAAACACATTTCTTTATGGGTCGGTTAATGAATTCTTTTACGAAAAAGTTATCACAAAGTCAAAATGAAGTAATATATTTGAAAAACTCGATAAACTGGTTTTGCCGTCTTATGATCGATATAGCAGCAGCGATGGCGTATAGTGGAAAATATGTATTTCCACCTGGAAATTGCTTTCCCCCACTTCCACCAAAGTTATTGCAAAGTCAAAGCTTCTGATGAAACCTCAATAAAATATTGAAATAAATAAAAATATCGTTTGCCATTTACACGAAAATGATGAAAAAATATCCTTTGCCGTCGTCGTCTTCTATTTTTCTGATGGCATTTTCCAAGTGAAAATGCATATATTTTTTGATTTTTGAAATCATTCATTCGTACTATTTCTTCTGAAGCTCTGACTTAGCGAACACTTTCATAAGTGGAGAGAACATTATCAAGGTAGCAGTATATATTTGTTCCAGCTATGCCAAAGTAGTCGTCATTTTGTGTGGAGCGTGTACAAAAAAATATTAATAGACTGAAAAAACTGCATCCCAAACATTTTTCAAATATAATCGGGAACTGAAGAGGGGATATTGTAATATTTAAAATGTCACGAAATACTAAGAATAATATTACGGTAATGCAAACAATGAGTATTTTTTGGGAATAGTGACAAATATTGAAATAGTTCAAAGATATTGTAGATATTTTGATAGTAGTGAAAAATAATATTTAAAGTATAGAGTGGATATTTTTGGAATAATATAGTAACATTTGAAGTATGAAGTGGTATTTGTTGATACTGAATTACCGAAACTGATATTGAAATAATTTAAATATATTTAATATATTTTGGTACTGAAAGTCGTATTGAAATATTCATTTTTCTGTATGTACACCTATTTTTCAATAGTTGTTTTTCATCCCTCGATTATTTGAGAATTTTTTTGTTGTTGTTGAAGTACCTAATAGTTGAATATAAATACCAGGCATTCTGTTAGTAGGAGCAGGACACGCAGCAGGAATGTCAAGGGGCAATCCCGCGAAGCTGCTGGGCTCACTAGTGAAACTGTAAAAACAAAAAAAAAATTAACTCTTCAAGGAAAATGTTGAAGAAAAAATAGTAGTTTTGATCAAAAGAATCGTTTGGCTTAGTACCTAGACTGTATCTATTCATTACATTAATTATAGTAGTAAAAATTACAAATATTCACTATGGGGGCCTGCCTCTATGACAAAAATTCTAATGAAAATACCAGTACGAAAAACTAATAACCCATAATTAAAAATTCATTAATTGATTTACCTACTCCTTCTAATATTTCAACTATATGAAATTTTGGATCCTTATTAGGATTATGTTTAATTATTCAAACCTTAGCAGGATTATTTTTAGCGATACACTTTTGCCCCAATATTGAATTAGCATTTAACAGAGTATCACACACACACACACACCCACACACACACACACACACACACACACAAACACACCCACCCACACACACACTGGTTTAAACTCAGATCATGTAAAATTTTAAAGATCGCCAAAGGAATTGTGTATGGGAAATATAATGATAAATTTAAAAATATTGATTCCGATGAGTTAAAAATAAATTTCTATATATCACTAACAAATCCTAAAATAAATCCTTGCAAAACTTGTTGCGGGGGTCTTACACTGAGAAAACTGAATTTTCAGAATGAAATCATATTTCAAGTTTGCGACACTAGAGGTGAGACAAAACCTAATGAAATGTGTTCTTTTTCTTGTGTAGAATCCAGCTATAACAAAATAAATCCTTGCAAAACTTGTTGCGGGGGGGTACTGAGAAAACTGAATTTTCAAAATAAATCAAATTTCAATTTGCGACCCTAGAGCTGAGACAAAACCTGATGAAATGTGTTCCTTTTTTTTGTGTAGAATCCAGCTTTATCAAAATAAATCCTTGCAAAACTTGTTGCGAGGGTTTTACACTGAGAAAACTGAATTAAAAAAAAAACATATTTCAACTTTGCGACACTAGAGCTGAGACAAAACCTTTTCAATGCGTTCAAAACAAAGTTGTTCTCAACCATAAATTATTTTCAATAGCAAATTTCCACACCCACCCAGGAGGTATTGCTGCCAGAGCTGCTGAATGTTTCTTCAGTAGTTGCTTTCTTAATGTTCTGTAAGAGTTGTCATAGCTAAGAAGCTGAATATGTTTTACTAAAAAAGTGATGACAGCTCTGGCATATGCGGGCGCGTTACCTTTTTTTTTAGTGGAAGGTTCGCCATGACTTGCCCAACTATCTGAGTGGGTCATGCACTGAAAAAAATTGATTTGCAAATATTTTTTTTTTCCTTCTGCGCAGAATTCGCTAAACAAAATAATTCCTTGCTTAACTATCTGAGTGGGTCATACACTGAAAAAAATGGATTTTCCAATTTTTTTTTTCAATTTCGAACACGAGAGCTTGAAAGAAACCTGATGGAATGTATTATTTTTCTTGCGTAGAATATCGTTTTAAAAAAAAATATGGATTTTTTTTCAACATTCGGACACGAGAGAAACCTGGTGAAATGTGTTCCTTTTCCTTCTAGAAACCCTTATAACAAAATAATTCCTGCTCAACTATCTGAGCGGGTCATACACTGAAAAAAATTGTTTTTTTTTTTCACATTTTGTACACGAGAGCTGGGAAGAAACAGAATGGAATGTGTTCCTTTTCCTGCGTAGAATCTCGCTATAACAAAATAATTCCTTGCTTACTGAGTTGGTCATATACTAAAAAAATGGATTATCAAAAATAAATGTTTTTTTCAACTTTGTACACGAGAGCTGGGAAAGAAATAGAATGGAATGTGTTCCTTTTCTTCCGTAGAAACCAGCTATAACAAAATAATTCCTTGCTCAACAATCTGAGTGGGTCTCACACTGAAAAACATGGATTTTCAAAAATACATGTTTTTTTCAACTTTCGGTCGCGAGAGCTGGAAAGAAATCTGATGAAATGTGTTCCTTTTCTTCGGTAGAAACCCGCTATATACTTTCGGTCGCGAGAGCTGCAAAGAAATCTAATGGAATGTGTTCCTTTTCTTCCGTAGAAACCCGCTATAATAAAATAATTCCTTGCTTAACTATCTGAGTGGGTCATATACTAAAAAAATGGATTTTCAAAAATAAATGTTTTTTTTCAACTTTTGGTCGCGAGAGCTGGAAAGAAATATGATGGAATGTAGAAGGTTTTATAACCGATATTATTAACCTACTAACTGAAAAAATGATAGTGATGAAGAAATTGTGAAAATAATACCAAATTGGTTCACTTTCAAAGTAACCATTAGAACGAATACAAAAAAAAAATACGGTTGATAATTCTATAGGACAAGTATTGGGATTTGCTAAGAGAATTATTTATGCGATTGATATCTATACATCAGATCATGAAGTGAAAATCATATCAGTAGATACGATTTTGATCGATTGTAATATTGCAATGGGCTCTTTTGTGAACGGAGAGCCAGTACACGTCATTCATCTATTTTTTCCAAGCGTGCCACGAGGGTATAAAATAGTAGAGAGTCCCCAAAATATCTTTTCTCAGTTACCAACAAGACAATCAATAACATCACAGTCAAAGATTTTCGAAACGAAGAAGTTACAATCCGATTACATTTGAGGAAAAAGATCTATTAAAATGGTTTTGAAGATTTGAAACCGAGACAATCGTATAAAAGGAAAATTGAAAGTGTAGATAAACACAGTATCACGGAAACTGTCAAATTACTCACATCAGACAATATGCAATTCCTCCAGTCGTTAGGATTGGAAGTTCTGATATAATGGACATATTACATATCACAGGACAACCATTCAGTGAAAATACGATTGAGGATTATCAGTTTCACACAGATCAACCCTATATTAGTAGTGAGATTAAACATAATGATGAAATACGAATTCCTATTCAAGACTTGGATGCTTATACTTATACATCTATATAGAGGGTAAGCTCACCCGCCTTGATAGAACTCCAACTAAGAAAGTCAACTTTATCAACAATGCTATAGCGTATCTATTTCGTGAGCTCCGTTATGAATTGAATGGTGTAGTTGTAGATAGTGTTAGAAATATTGGATTGGTATCGACAATGAAAAATTATTTATCTCTTAATGAAAATGAAGGTTATTTCACTACAAAATGGTGGTTGGTTCCCAAAACGCAGATGAGAAAATTCTGGTAGATGAGAAAGGAAATTTCAATGTATGTATTCCACTCAAGTTGTTGGCCGGATTTTTTGAAATTTCAGAAAAATTATCTTGAATATGAGACAAGAGTTAGTATTAGTTCGTGAGAGTCATGATAATGATACGTTGACGAGTTAGTGATGATTCGGAAAAAGCGAAAGTTGACATAACCAAACTAAGTTGGAATGTTCCTCATGTAACACCTAGCATTCTAGAACAATTGCGGATAAACAAGATTATAAACAATAATGTTGAACTACTTTTGAAATTCAGAAGTTGGGAACTAATAGAATATCCTTCGTTGAATGAAACCACGAGACAAACGTGGGCTGTAAAAACCACTACTGAAGTGAAAACTCCTAGACATGTCATTATCGCATTCCAGTATGATGAAAGAAAAGTTGATACCTGATATGAGTACATTCGATCCCGCAATCTCAACAATATTAGAGTATTCTTGAATTCGGAACGATATCCGTATAATGATTTGAATATTGATTTTAAAATAATAGATATATACTATATGATATGTATGCAAACTTCAAGAGAGTTATTATCATATTCACACCAATCAACCTTTATTGATTCCAAGTGGAGTCTTGAATTGTGTTCAGAAACAGCTGACTCAACTTCGAAGTATATCTGCATACGTTTGATTCTACAGGAAAAGGAATTTTCTTATAATGCATTAACAAAAATTGTAAAAACAATATTATGGCATATTCACTGAAACGATATAAAGCATGTATTCTAACACGCAATCATCAGTTGGAATATGATATAATGTATATCAAGAAAGTCAAAGCAACATCATAGAAATATCAAAGAACTGAAACACTTGATCTAATTGTACAATTTTAATCGAGTTGTGACCAAAAGTTTGCTAATCTAAAAATATGATTTTGGTAATTGATGTGCAAAGATTCAAAATCCAGAATAATAAATTCATCGTTAAGGAATTGGCTGCATTCGATGAAAAGGATTTCCAGTATTTTTAAACCACCCTTCCCTAAAATATTGCTCCAGCCCCACCATAGTAACGACATGGTTGATGAACAATATCACTTATAGAATGGAATGATGGATTCCCCTTAAATCAATTTGGACATTTGTAAAAAGACTAACCGCTGAGTAGATATGTTTACATAAAGAAAGCTGTTTTTTCAAACAATATACCAATACTCCGCTCATAGAATTGGACAACAACCCAAATTCAGATGTCTAACCCTTTTTATTCCATATTTAGAGTGATTGTATATGTCACTTTCAAATGTTTATTATCTTTATGATAATTTTTTATGAAAGAATAAATAAATATCATGAATTTTGTATTTCATTTATCATTCAACAGGTCATAAAAGGTTATTGAACCTCGTTCTGAACTAAAATATAAACAGGTTTCAAACCAGTTTGTAAAGTCATTGAA
>JAFIRS010006554.1:0-35554 GCA_018342105.1 Gonioctena quinquepunctata | reverse complement strand
TTTTTAAAACACAAAAAAACCTTTCTATCAATATTCAATTGAGAATGTTTCCTTTCAACATGAAAACCCACAAGAGGTTATCTTGACGATGGAAGATAGTGACCAAAGTTTATCTTCCAGTCGCAGATGATTCCACATCTGATTTTATGAACATCCTGTTTATATTTTCAACAAATCAATCTATCATACCCCATGACAGGTTTCAATGTCAGAAAACAGTAATTTCAATATTCAATTGAGAATGTTTTCCTTTTCAACGTGTTTTATACCGAATTATTTAGCCAACTCCATTCTCACGGAGTGACTAGGAGAAACTAACATCTATTAATATGAACGACTCGCAAGTCTTCCGAAGGAGGGATTTATCTCTTCAAAATCTTGAAAAATAGATTTCGAGCATACCCGAATATCAAGCAATCTTCATACCCAAGTGGTAATTGAAAGACACCACAATATTCCTAAGAATGACTGTCGGTAAATTTTTAAAAAAACGCCAAAACCTATTTATTGGTTTTCTGCGGAAAAAAAATGGTTTGTTTCTTATACCCCGTTGAAACTATAAAAATTTTGGGGAAAACAATCATCGATTTTTAAATATTAAATTCCCAAAACTCTTAACTTGCGAATTTTTTTTCCGTACCATTAGGTTTCCAGGGTTTTCAGTACTGTAAGGAAATTTGGGGTATTGACCATTGTTTCATCTTTGAACAATTTTAGTTCGTTCTTTGAGTTCCCTCGATAGAAGAGAAACAAGTTCTGGAAGACGTTTCAGTATTTATAATGATCACAATGAACTTTTTAAAATTTTTCAGTTAAAATAAACAATTTGAAAACCTTGGATGATTATCTTTGGAGATATGCTGATTTTTTGTTACATCGATTACTTCATCATGGAATAATACACTTCCATTAGTATTTTTAGTAATTTATTCCGCATCTATCGATGGGCAATACTAGAGTGCTTTAAATTAAACGGAATTGGGTTTTATAAACATGGGTGAATAATACATCAAGAAGAGGAAGTTTATAAGAAAAAAAAATTATAGAAGAGAATAGTTTTAAACCCAAATAAATGATCTTATCGTTACCAAAGATCAGTTGGAAAAAAAAAAAAATCGCATAGTGGAAAGAAATAAGTAAAGTCTGATATCCCGGATTATCAAAGGAATTGTCTTTTCCCGGCTTTCAAAACCCGAATGTGGGGGGAATTAATACCCGAATACTTTCTCACGGAAGAGTGAAATTTTGAAGCAGCTACGAATCAATGAATGGGTTTACTTTTTGGGGAGATATTGGAAGATGTTAAAATTCTAAAAATTTTAAACCTTTGGGGCTCATTGGATGAAAATTGTGTCAAAAATGTCAACAATGTGACTACCAATGAGCACCAACGGTGTGTTCTGAAAGATATAATGGGGTAATGTTGATAAATTTCTTGAAGAATTGACATTTTTCAATGTTTTGACTATTTATTGACCAGTAAATTTTTTTACTCAAGAAGTGATCCACGCAAAATCCGTAAAAAAAAACCAAAAAAAAAAAAAAAAATTTCCTAACAACGGTTTTAAAATCCGAGTTACAAAAAACCCTTTTCAGATATTTTTATAAAGGAATAAAATAAACCCTTTGAGGTTTTAATGGGAGGGAACAAAAATAACAAAAAATTAAATTTAATTTTCAATGGGAAATGTTTCCAATTTTATGGGTTTTTTTTTAAAACAAATTTGATTTCCTTCGGGTTTTTTAAATTTTGGGGGAAAAAAAAAAAAAGTTCTCGCTGGGTTAAGGGAATTTTTTAATTGTTGTCTAATTTTGGAAAACTTTTTAAAAAAAACATAAATTTTTTAAAAAAATTCCAAAGGGTTTTTGGGCCAAAAACCGAAAAAACGACTAAACCCGGTCGAAAACCTCCAAAAATTGGAGTTTGATTTCTTGAATAAAAGGAATGGAAAAGGAATCCCCTATCATTCCCAAATCGGTTTTAAATTACCAGTCAAACTTGGTGGTTTTTAATTTACAAAATGAAGGTATGAAAATAATTGGATTTCAAGGTGTAGATCTTTTTAAACTCATTTCAAAAGCTTTTTTTTTTTTTCCCCCACCGATTTTTTCGTATATTTCTCTCGATTTAGAAAAAGAAAGTGGACCCCCAAAAAATCTTGAATACCTTTGCAATGGACGTGGTATCCATTTATTATACGAAATTGATGAACTCGATTTTTTGAACCCCCCGGAATACTTGTTTAAAAAGTTTTGGGGGAATTTAAAACACTTTTTAAGGGTTTTGGTTTCATCATCGTCTTTGGGAAAAGAATGTTAACAACTCGACGGGGTAAAATTTTTTGTGGGAAATAACAATAACCAAAAGGGAATTTTTTTATAACCTCAAAAAAAATTTGTGTGCCCAAACTTTAATTTTTTAAAATTTTTTTTTCCAAAAAAAAAAACCCCTTTTGGGGATGGTAAAAAAAAATTTTTTATTTAAAAAAAAAAAGACTTGAAAAAAAAACCGGGGAAAAAGGGTTTCCTTTAAAAAAATTTTTGCGGTGATTCTACTTTTCTGAATGAAAAAAACTTTTGTAAATGTTGAAAATTAGAGGGGTTTTAAAATTTCATTGAAAAAGCAAAGAATTAAGCTTTTTTTTCTTCTGGGGGGAAAAAAAAAAAAGAATTTGGGTTATGTCACGGTCTAATCATCGGTGGTTGATGACGAATCATGAAATGAACAGGGGAATAAACATTAAGAGCAAAATAAAAAAAGGTTTTCGATCTTTGTAGATTATATTGAATTTATTTTGAACGATATTGTGATATTTTGTAACTTACGAATACCCGTTTGAAATTTTTGATTTCAACTTTTAAGTTCAACAGAGATATTTTTTCATTCATTTTAAAATATACCATTTTTCCTAACATATATTTTAATTTTTGCTTTTTTGGGTAAACGGGGGTTTTTTTTGGGGGGGGAAAGCGCAAAAAAGACTTGCTTGTTTTAAAAAAGGCCTTAATTTTTTAAATTGTTGATAAACATAAGAGTCAACATATATTTAAAAATTGTAAACTGGTGAGTCCCCGCATCGGGCCCTTGTTCCCCCTCTAAAGGGGGGGACGGGGCCGTCAACCCCAACAAACAGGGTTTTTGCTTTTGGGGAAAAAATTAAATTTCCAAAGAAAACCCCCAAATTGAAGGCCCCTTGCAGTCATTCGTATTCATAGAGGATGGTCTTGTTGTTCCTAGTTACTGCATGGGCTGAATTGGGGGAAAAAATGTTTCTTTTTTTAAAAGGGTTCTTTTTCCCCCCTAATTAGACGGTTTTGGTTTTATTCGAAGAAGACGGTGTTTCCCCTAACCCCCCCCGGAGTATGGAGTTCAAATTTGGGAAAAATCCTAAAACATAATATTTGAAATTTTGTTTCAAAATTCTCGTGGAGGGGGCCCGGGGTTTTCTTTAAAAATTAATAAAATTTTGTTTTTTCTATCCCCCCGGGGGTATGGGTTTCAAATATTTTAATCCTAAATCTTTTTTTTTTAAAAATTTTTGTTTAAAACCCGCAGGAACGGGCGAGTCATTCATCCCCCAAGAAGATGTTTTCGCTTTTTTTTAATCCCGGGCTGGAAATTTTTTGGAATTTCGGGGGGGGAAATTTTTAATAAAAAACCTCCCCCCTGGGTCGGGAGTCAACTTCCCCAAGAAATGTTTACTTAAACTGCATAGCCCCCAAAGGTTTTATGGAGTTGGCTAAATATTTCAAAATTCCAAAACATATTTTTCAAAACGTTTGGGCAAACCCCCCCGTCATACGGCTTGCGGGGTCGTTATATTAAAAAAGATTTTATTATTGTGTCTCCTAGTCACCCCCAAAGGGGATAGAGTTTTTGATTTTTGGGATCCCCAAAACATATTTTAAAAAACAATTGACAACCCCCACTGTCAGAGGGCCCTTTTGGGGTCATTAAAATTCCCTAGAATATTTTATCGTTTTTTCTTTTGTAAAATTTTATTTTGGGGGTTGGCTAAATATTTGGGGATCCCCCAAAATTTTTTTCAAAGTTTCAATTCAAAACCCCCCGTCGGGGCAGCTTAATTTTGGAAAAATTTTATTTTGGGCCTGGCCCCCCTGGGATAAAATTGGCTAAAAATTTCGGTTTCCCCAAAAAATATCATTTAAAAATATTGATTAACTTTTCCCCCCGGGGAAAATCATTTACAAAAAAGATTTCATTGTTTTGTCCCCGAATTTCCCTGAGATAAGGCAAATATGCCCCTATCCAAACCCCTTTTTAAAAAAAAAGCAACTCCCCCGGCAAAGGGGAAAAAATGGGGTTCCCCTTTCCCTGGGATGGAATTGTTTCCTCCGAACCCCTTCCCAAAAAAGGGGTTTGGGGAAATTTTTTCCGGAGCCCCAAAACTTTAAAAAGGGGAAAAACAATTCTCACCGTGGGGCCCCGGTCATTTATATCTAAAAAAGATGTTTATTATTGTTTTCCCCTAGAAAAAATGGATGGTTTGGAATTTTTAAATTTGTTCCTTCCCCCTGGACGGCTCGGAGCGTTCAAAAGAAATTTTATTTTGGTTTTTTGGTCACCCCAAGTTAGTTGGAATTTTTGGGGTATGCCAAAACATATTTTAAAAATTTCCCCAATTACAACTTATACCGCAGAGGCGCAAATTCATTTAAGAAGATAGTTATCGCTATGTCTTCTAGTTACCCACGGTATGGATTTTTTAAAATTTCGGGAGCCTAAATAAAATTTTTTTTAGAATTTAATTCGCAACTCCCACCGTCGACGGTTGAATGGGGATATCCATAGATGAATTTTTTTGTTTTTTGGGGGCACCCCCGGTAGGGGTTGGCGGAAAGGACCAAACTTTTTTTTTTCAAATTTTATGAAATTCCCCGTCGGCCTCTGGTGTTTAGGGTTGGTAATTTTTTTGGTATACCTAAAACATTTTTTTAAAAAAATTTAATTCGACAACTTCCACCGTCAGACGAAGGGGAGGATTCTTCATGAAGATGTTTATCCTTTTTTTTCACCCGAGTAGGATTTTTTAAAATTTGGTTTAAAAAACTTTTTTTTTAGCAGGCATTTCGGATGAGTTTGCCTGCACCCGGTTAAGGGGGAAAACCGGGCCCGTTTTTTTTTTTAAACCCCCGGGGTTGGGGGAAACCAAAAGTTTTTGTTTTTTTTATAATTTTAATATGGAGGGGGGCCCCAATTTTTCGGATCCGAATCAGGGTTTATTTGAAAATTTACCGCGCGGCTTGGGGGATTCTAAAGAAGTTTTTGGGTTTTTACCCCAAACCTCCATGAGTATGGAGTTGGATTGATATTTCGGTATGCCTAAAACATATTCCTCAAAATTTCAATTCGACAGCTTCCACCATCAGACGGCTAGCGAGTCATTCATATTCATAGAAGATGTTTATCGCTGTGTCTTCTAGTAACTTCATGAGTATGGAGTTGGCTTGATATTTCGGTATGCCTATCACTTTTCTCAAATTTCAAGTCGGCAACTCCACCTTCAGACGGCTCGCAAGTCATTCATATTCATAGAAGATGTTCATTGTTCTGTCTCCTAAACACTCCATGAGTATGGACTTGGCTAAATATTTCGGTATGCCTAAATCATATCTTTCAAAATTTTGATTCGATAACTCCCACCGTCGGACGGCTCGCGAGTCGTTCATATTCATAGATGTTTATAGTTGTGTCTCCTAGTCACTGCATGTGTATGGAGTGGGCTTAATATTTCGGTATGCCTAAAACATATTTTTAAACATTTCGATAAGACATCGGACATCATTTACTAACCAGACAATTTTTCCAGCGAATTGTTGCTCATCTATGATGTACGAAATTCATGTTTACAAATTACCTGAAAAAGTCAAATATTATACCAAAGTGTCAAACTTAATATTCAAGAAAGCTGCTCTTTCAGTCCACTCCTTGTATGTCGAAGTGAACTATGCAGTGTCACATACTGTTGAATACGTAATGAATCGATAGAATTGGTTATAGAATTTTTTCCTATTTTTCCGAATAAAAAAAAATATCCGATGCCACTGGTCATCTGGCAGCTATTTTGAAAACGGAAGCTAGAAAATGGCAGCGGGCTTCACACCATTGAAGACAACGACGATGAAAACGAGGCTGCTTCTGGGTAGTTCCGTCGCTGTAGTAGAAAAGTATCAGTCCGACCCAAGTATTTAGATGAAAAGGTGGATTCAGTAAACTTTTTTCAGCAATAGCAATGGGAATAGAGATAACTATGTACTGAAACTATTTCATACAACGAATTCAGATTTATCAATAACTTTAAGAATGACAGGACATGTATGACAAGTAACAGTACGCTCAGTTCTGGGACGCGTTATAATACTCCAACTTTTTATCCTAACCCTTCATAAACTCGGTGGATTCCCACTTATCAACTCCTGAAATTCGTTCCTATACTCAAAAAGTTGAATTATTCCAACCGCATGCGCATTGCACATTATAGTTAGAAGTGATTGAAGGTTGAGTCATAGGTTATATATTATATTCTTTGAACTAAATCCATATCCGAAAGTTCTTCGTCAGAATCCGAATCTGACTCACTATGAGATAAAATAGTATCGACCTACGAATTGTTTCATTACTCCAATAATAACGAGAATGTTCAATCCTTTCCATTGTTAAATCCTTCAACCATAGGTATCCCAAACATTGTAATATTGAATTATTTTGGAAAATGACAACTGACAAATAACTTATTTGTTTCGTTTCTTTCTGAAAGAATCAAAATGACAATTGACACAATATGCTAAATTTTTCACTCATCCTCCAACCGAGTTGGGGTATTGAAACGCGCTACTGTATTCTAGTAAATATATCTTACTTGGCTATTTTTTATTTTAAATGTGTTTTATTTAGTAGTAATCGTCGATGGAACACGAAGAATACCTCACCGGCGGCAGAAGTTGGAAGGAACACGGCGACGTCCTCGCTAGGGTGGTATTTTCCAAACCTTAAAAGAAAAGGAGCTCACGCACCCAAAGAAGAAAGAAATTTTCAAGAAAGAAACATACAATACCCCTGAAGACTGGTTGAGAATCATTCCATCAAACGATTTCATGTAAGTGACTCCGTCCGTCCGTCTGTCTCGTCCGTCCGTCCGTCAATCCATCGTTCGTCTGTCTGTCGTCCGTCTGTCCGTCCGTCCGTCTGTCTGTCTGTCCGTCCTGTCCGTCCGTTCGTCGTCCGTTCCGTCCGTCTGTCCGTCGTCGTCGTCTGTCCGTCCGTCGTCGTCCGTCTAATCCGTCGTTCGTCTGTTCGTCCGTCGATCGTCTGTCCGTCTGTCTGTCTGTCCTGTCCGTCTGTCCGTCGTTCGTTGCGTCGTCCGTCTCGTCCGTTTGTCCGTTCCGTCCGTCCGTCGTCCAGTTCGTCTGTCCGTCGTCTGTCAGTCTGCCCGTCTCCGTCCGTCCCGTCTGTCGTCTGTCTGTCTGTCGTCTGTCGTCTGTCTCGTCTGTCCGTCCGTCTCGTTCGTCTCGTCTGTCGTCGTCCGTCTCACTCCGTCGTCTGTCGTCGCTCCGTCTGTCCGGTTCGTCGTCCGTCTGTCGTCCGTCGTCCGTCCGTCTCGTCCTCGTCGTCCGTCGTCCGTCTGTCTCGTCTCGTCCGTCCGTCTGTCCGTCCGTCGTCTGTCCGTCTCGTCGTCGTCCGCCCGTCCGTCCGTCCGCCCGTCCGTCCGCCCGCCCGTCCGCCGTCCGTCCGTCCGTCCGTCCGTCGTCCGCCCGTCCGTCCGTCCGTGCCCGCCCGTCCGTCCGTCCGTCCGGCGTCCGTTCGTTCGTTCGTTCGTTCGTTCGTTTCCGTTCGTTCGTTCGTTCGTTCGTTCGTTCGTTCGTCGTTCGTTCGTTCGTTCGTTCGTTCGTTCGTTCGTTCGTTCGTTCGTTCGTTCGTTCGTTCGTTCGTTCGTTCGTTCTTTGTTCGTTTTCTCGTTCGTTCGTTCGTTCGTTCGTTCGTTCGTTCGTTCGTTCGTTCGTTCGTTCGTTCGTTCGTTCGTTCGTTCGTTCGTTCGTTCGTTCGTTCGTTCGTTCGTTCGTTCGTTCGTTCGTTCGTTCGTTCGTTCGTTCGTTCGTTCGTTCGTTCGTTCGTTCGTTCGTTCGTTCGTTCGTTCGTTCGTTCGTTCGTTCGTTCGTTCGTTCGTTCGTTCGTTCGTTCGTTCGTTCGTTCGTTCGTTCGTTCGTTCGTTCGTTCGTTCGTTCGTTCGTTCGTTCGTTCGTTCGTTCGTTCGTTCGTTCGTTCGTTCCGTTCGTTCGTCGTTCGTTCGTTCGTTCGTTCGTTCGTTCGTTCGTTCGTTCGTTCGTTCGTTCGTTCGTTCGTTCGTTCGTTCGTTCGTTCGTTCGTTCGTTCGTTCGTTCGTTCGTTCGTTCGTTCGTTCGTTCGTTCGTTCGTTCGTTCGTTCGTTCGTTCGTTCGTTCGTTCGTTCGTTCGTTCGTTCGTTCGTTCGTTCGTTCGTTCGTTCGTTCGTTCGTTCGTTCGTTCGTTCGTTCGTTCGTTCGTTCGTTCGTTCGGGACGGACGGACGGACGGACGGACGGACGGACGGACGGACGGACAGACGGACGGACGAATATTTGAATGATAAGATAGGACTTGAACATTTGAATGATGAAAAAAAAAGAAATGACAGAAAATATATGTTTGAAATTTTCTACCTTGAGGGAGACAAATTGACCTTCATGAATGAATTTACACATGAAATTGATACAGGCGATGCTGAACTGATTTTTGCCAAGTCATATAGAGACCCATACGTACACAAAGAGGAAGTGAAAAAACAAATCTCAAAAATGCTTGACCAAAATATAATTAGACCTTTAATTTCACCCTCGTCATCTCCAGCTTGGGTAATACCAGAAAAATCAGATGCCTCAAAAAATGGAGAGTAGTAATTAATTATTGAAAATTAAATCAAGTAACCGTTGATGATAAATATCCTTTGACCTATTAGATCAACTCGGACCATGTACATACTTTACAACCTGGGACTCAGGTTGACATTAAATTGAAGTTGATGAAAAGGATATCCTATAAACAGTCTCTATTGAAAACGGACACTATGAGTACCTTCGGATAAAAAAATAGCTCCTCAAGCTTTCAAGGGGTCATGGATGATATTCTACTTGAAATACAAAAGGAAAAGTGCCCAGTATATATGGACGACATGATAATTCACTCACCAACACCTTTTGACCAGAAAGCTAATCTTAAAACTCCACCAGACAAATGTGAATAAAAAGAAACTAAATAAACCATTTTAAGGAAATTTCCGAGTTTCATGAAAAAATTTTAGCAAATAATGACGATGAAAAATCAGACAATTCAGTTGATACTGATGTTACCCCTGAAACAGTCGAAGAAAAATTTCACAATTTCATACACGTATTTCAAACAGAATCAATGATTGATTAGTCAAAAATCCAATTTTCAAATTCTCAACCTGATGAAAAAACCCATATAATAATACTTATTAATATAAAACAACAGAATAAAATCATACATTTCCATGAAAAAGTAATCGAAGATTTTATAATGACTTCAATTATAGAAAAGTAAATGTACCCTCAGGTAAATCAGTCAAAAACAGAATATATTTTGTGGTAATCATTCCAAATGATGTTCTATCCATTAAATAAAGACAAACACCCATTCAGAGAAAATCAAACGTACTATTTCAAAAATAACCCTGACCCACCAATACAAAAAATGCTCTCGTACATATTTGCTGACGTTGAAGAGATAAAACTGATCATATGTCAGAATATTGCTAAAGTACCTGATCAAGATGTGATGCCCATCTGGATCTCCTATCACTGTTGATAAGCCGAGTGTAGCCCTAAGGCTCTTACTCTTTAGACATCAAATAAGTGGGCCACGGCCGTTCACGAATTTAGAATTTGGTTGGTCAAGAATTAGAGAATGGTCTCTAGTCCTTGCCATGATGGTATATCTCGAACAATGACCGAGAGAGAATTCTGATCGTAAAAGTTTGGAAAAATAGTAATTTCTATTGGGGATGCAGCTTCGCTACCCTGTATAGATTAGTAGGTAACCCATCACTCCAGAGAGTGCCTGGGACGTTTAAAACGAGGGGTCGTCTATGTTATAATCAGTGACTTCCCTCACGAGCGGATTTTCGTGAACTATTGCACAATCAAATACTTTCTGATTGCGTTCTCCAATGATACTTTGATAGAAGGCAGATTTAGATCTTCAAGGATCCGATCGTTCCGCACGTACCACGGGCGTTCGTTATCATCCGCAGGACCTCATTTGCCCCCGTTCCAGGATGCCAATGCTAGCCCAGATTTGGCAGGGGGGCTGAGGCAACAAATGACGGTCAACATCATTTTGTAAATCGTGACTTTGTTTTTTTAAAGAGGGGTTTGCTCTTTCTGTTAATCAGGGGATATAGTGCGCAGATCTTTTTGCGTTTGTCTCTGACAATATTGACGTGTGGTTCCAGGTGAGCCGGCGATCCAGAGTAACTCCCAGGTATTTGACCTGCTCTGACCATTCTTTCTCCTTCAGATAGTCACTCCCTCTCCGGGTTGGTTCTCTTGCGACCCATCGAAATCGCTTGTGTTTTCAGGATTTAGCTTTATCTTCCTCAGAATACCACTGCTGGGCTCGCTTAATGCATTTTGCAAGTTAACGACCCATCAGGTGGTCAGCTGCAGAGGAAAGCAAAGCCGTATCATCGGCGAACAGAGAGACCTTCACATGTTCGCTTCTTGGAATATCTGACATGTAGAGGGCGTATAATATAGGAGACAGTACTGCCCCCTGAGGAACGCCGGCCTCAATTTCTCTCGAATCCGAGAGAGAATTGTCGACCCTGACTTGAAATGTCCCACCCAAGAGAAACGACTTGATCCACTTGATCAAACTCAGAGGCAGGCAGCTAAGCAAGAAGGCCTTCATGCCAAACCCTGTCGAAGGCTTTGCCTATATCAAGTGAAACAATGTGAGCGCTGTTATTTGAGTTTAAGGACGAAATAGTGTCCTCCACTAGCCTCATCACCTGTAGCTCAGTGGAGTGAGTACGTCTAAAACTAAATTGTTCGTTGGGTAGGACATTTCTATCCTCCACTTCTTCGTCAAGCCTTTCTAGAACGATTTTTCAGCCAGCTTAGCCGAACTGCAAAGCAGAATGATTGGTCGATGATTTTGTGGGAAGGTCGGGTTCTGTCCCTGTTTCGGAATCATAACCACAACGGCATGCTTCCACCTCCGAGGGAATCTCTTAAGGCGCAGTGATTTATTACTAATATTCAATAATGACTGCACCTGGTTATCCAGGAAATACTTAATCATTCGATTGGTAATTCCGTCGTAACCAGGCGCTTTTTTGGGCCTTGAGTTCATCCAACGTAGCTGGACGAATGTCGTCATGATTGGGTTCCCTGAGGGTACGGTGAACCGATTTTCCAACAAAATTTCGATCCAGATCATCGTCCGGATACTCATTCAGTCTAAACTGCCTTCCCATCGAGTCTGCAAAGCTTGGCTTTGGACACTGGATCATAGCACAGTCCGGCCTCACCATGAATAGGGGGGAGATCGGTCTTTTTTGGTTTTAAATTTTGATTAATTTTCCAAAGTTGGTCACAGTTTTCTAAATTTTGAAGGGTTATGCCAAATCTTTCGTTCCGAAATTCCGATATATTTTCTCTAACCTCCCTATTCAATTCATCAGCTCGGATTCTGTCCGCAGGGAACAGACTCCTTTGATGCGCTCTTCTAGCGCGATTTCTCTCGAGGATGAGATTTTTTATCCTCAAAGGGAATTCGTCATGGAATCTAGGAGCTGGTTCCTTGTGGGAGGAATCCTCTAAAGCTCATTTTTGATGGTGAGTTCGTAGCGCGCTACGGCCTCATCCAACTCAGTGAAAGAATCTATTCTCTCAGGAGCGCAGTAACCTGTCTCCAGAAGCGAACGGAATCTCTCCCAGTTCACCTTGGTACACATGCGATCCGTCTGAGGCGGTGGATCACCTCCCAGTGATAAAATCACCGGATTGTGATCGGAGCCCAACTCGGCGAGGACGTGTATATCCCAGTTCCAGGTGATGTTCCTGGCCAGGGCAATGTCAAGTACATCGGGCCTGTATGGACCAAAGTGTGTCGGCTCATCTGGAGCCAACACTTGGTATTCATACCTGTCACTGTGTTCCCTCAAACGTCTGCCATTGACGTTGGTTACACGACTCCATTGCACGTGCTTAGCGTTCAGATCACCCATGACCAAAACAGGTTGATCTGTTTCCATCAGGAGTACATCAAGTGCCTCAGGAAGTATTCGATTCCGCGGAGGGTTGTAAGCACTGAACGAACGCAAAGGACCACTCCTCGTGTTGAAAATTATACCTACAGCTTCAATACCATGGGTATCATCATTGGAAATGCCAAACTGAACATGCGAGTGACGTTTGACCAAAATGGCAACACCGCCACCCGGACGTCCAATCCGGTCATTTCTAAGCACTTTGTAGTTAGGAAATCTAACAGGTTCCCCATTTAGATGAGTCTCCTGCAGAAAAGCAACATCGATGTTGTTCTCTACAAGAAACTCTTGAAACTCAACTCTATTCTGGAGAAGTCCATTACAATTCCAACTCACCGCTTTGATGAAATTCGGAAGCTGCTGTTCACCCATCAATTGGGATTAAAACCTGTTGAGAACTTTGCAGCAGCTTCAGCGAACTGCGCAAACAACATCCTCATTTGGTCTAAAGTGCTAAGGATGTCTTTAGGCGTTGAAATTTGAGCTAGCTGAGGAGGAAGCGTCCGGGCCACCCTGCATATGACACCCCGCCCGTGTCCTGTTTTCGGGGAAAATATCGTCGATTTTGCGATGCTGAAGCGGGGTCCACCCTGCGCCTTATGCGTGGACATTTGGGACATCCGCGATAGTTCGCAGTGTGATCCCCACGCGTTGCACACCTAGCTTTCTCATCCCCAGGCTTTGGACATTCACGAGTGATATGGGCATCCCCGCACTTGACGCAGGCGGGGGTGGCGCAGCAGTGGCCAAACCGCTGACATCTGTGACATTGGCCCACAGAGGCTCTGGGCCTCTGTGGTTCAGCCGTAATTTGGACATTCAGTAAATCTGTAATTTTGAAAATTTCTTTCTGGTCTTTATTCAGGAGAACTAAAACTAGTGGAAGTGGAGTCTTTTGGCATCATTTTTTGTGCATGCGCGCCACTGATTCAGGGCGAACACCCTCTCAGTTAGCTCGTTTTAATGTCATCACAGAAAATAAATTCTGGGACACCTCGAGAACAACTCGCAATTTTTCTCCTCAGGGGAGACTATATGTTGGAAGGGAATTTTCTGATCCTTAAAATGCTACTTATTTTCCTGAAGTCATCAGGGGAGTCGGGAAAAATTGGTATGCCTTCATAGACATTCTTAGCAGGTTTGGTTGGTTTAATGTTGTTTGATTTGAACAATGAAACCACCGTGGTCCACATATTTTTATCCCTAACAGTGATAGGGGGTACGTTCTGGCGTTTTATTGTCTGTGGAGTCTGTTCCGTGGGTGGTACAGGAGTCTCGTTAGTTTGGTCCATGTTTATGTCGTCATTTGTGGAATTTTGAATAATATCATTATTATTATTATTGGTGTTTACGGCGGATTTTGAAATTTTCGTGAAGGATTCGGTTGAACTCATATTGGCTGATTCCGACCCTGGATTTGTAGAAATTTCAAACGTGGAAACGTGCATGTCACCGTCCGTCAGATTCGACAAGTGATCGAACTTATTGGAAGTTACAACATAATTAGCATTTTTTCTAACAGGGCTATTATATATGACATTTCTATTGCTTCTACGGAAAGCATGAGTAGGTAATGAGGGATTTGAATTATCTTTAGGCACTGGAAGTTCCGGAAATGTCTCCTTTTTATGTCCATTTGCAGGGGCACGTCCATTCTGGGCATCGGAATCTGTCGATTTAGAACTTATCAATGCACTTACGGCAGGAATTTTCGAAAGATCATCTCCCAACGAGGCGAGTAGGGTGCTCAGCACTTCCAGGAGATCGGCCCTCGGGAGAGAACCGATCCCTGCCAGCACAGCTTCCTTGCTTGCCAGGCTACCTTTTCCAGGGGACTCGTCCAGTTCTACTGAGAGTTTGGTTTCATATGGGATCTTCGGTGGGGTGGGTTCTAACGGTAGCTTCTCCACTCTTCGGGGCACAAGGCGACTTCAGAGTTTGAAAACACTTGGAAATTCGCAATTATTTGCGGAGCGATATGAAGCGCAGCTTCTCCGGTTCTATGCAGGACCGGAACATGTGATGCCCATTATCCATTATCCAGTACCATAACGGAAAAACGAATCTTCACCGTGGAATGCATGAAACTTTGAGAAGAATAAAACAAAAATATGAATGGCACGTAATTCCGAAATATGTTGAAAATTTCATAAAAAAATGCGAAATTTTTCAGAAATCTAAGATTTTAATACAGAATTTGAGCAATCTATTTGTGATTACTGAAACTCCAAAAATACCATTTGGAAGAATCAATATTGATATTGAATAAATACCCACTAATAATTACTTTACTATACGGGATGAACTCACAAATTTCACTCAAGCATACCCATTGGAAAATAAATCAGCAAAATCAGTAATTCATACACTTCTTATACTTTTCCATCATGGAACACCCCTCCGAATCCATTGTCATTTCGGAAAAGAATTCAATACTATAATGAAAGACCTGATATAAAAAAGATTTCATAATATTATAAATTAGCCCGTGAACGAACACAAAGACAGGAAAAAAAATCCATTATACGTTTTGACAGAAATGTAAGAGAAAATCTACCTGAATATGAAATCCGAAATAAAGTATATGTGAGAGAAAATCAAATTGGATCAAAACTACAATACAAATTCAATGGTCGAATGGTCGAAATCATTGAGGTCTATAAAAATTCAGCATAACTGAAAAATTAATTTGAAAACAAATTAACAGAGTAAATTCAATTCTGACATGTTGAAACAATTTCATGAATAAAGAAATATTTCATTTATTGCAGGATGCATAGAATCCTGCTATTCCTACTCTTTCCCGCTGAGTATGACTCAAGAACAAATTCAACTTAACCCAAACCAACTTAAAAATGCAGCTCAATATACAGGTCAATACGCACCTCAATATAATCTCCAAATTATCAACAATAGAATCTTCTACAACGAGAGGAAAGCCATGCAAGAATATTCGACTACAAATGGACACTTCTCTATATAGAGACTCAATCCTTGTAAGAAAAGCCCTCACTCACAATCAAGAACTATGGAAAAAACTACTTTCATTCCTAGACACTAAAAACCCCCATATGAAATATTTTCACGCAGATATAAGAACACATATTAATCTTCAAATCAATTTGCCAATTCCATTGAATCAAAATATAATCAAATACTGGAGAATTTAATAACAGAATATAGCGGAATTATAGATGGGATAGGAACCATCTGGAAAGCCATATCTGGAAATCTCGATGTAGTCTACTCGACAAGTTGAAAATGGTCTAAAATAGAGATACTGCTCTTGAAATTATGTGTGATAGCTCATTGGATCCAGAATAACGCCTAGAAAAATGTGCCAAAAGCGTGTATCAGCACATACAAAATTAAAAAAGTTATAAACAATTGAAGATGAAAAAAAAATGGCATTTCGTTTTTTGCCAATATTTCATAAAATATTGATATTTAAGGAATTTCAAAAACTGGTCCTGAAAGAGGAGGAAATTTCCAATAAAAAACTTTCAGCTCCCGGAACTCTATCTCCATTATTTATAGTGTTTTAATTTAACGCTAAAAATCTCCAAGCGACATTTTTAGGTTGCGCGCGCGGCGTTAAAAGCGAGTACGACACATTAATTAATTTATTTAAGATATTAATTTTTTTTTTTATTTGAAAAAATTATGGTGTATTCGGAACACTATAAATATTTCACTCCCGTTGGAAATTTTACTGAAAGTTCATTTTTCAACAAGTTAAACGATTGTTGACTAACAAAATTTTCTCGAACTTCTGTCTTAATTGTAAATGAAAAAAAATGTTTAAATAATTGTCGTAAAAATTTTTCGCTGCGTAGAGCCTTTCTCATATACATACTCAACAAGATCACGCCATAAATGTTGAAAAAATATTCATACTTTGTTTATAATAATTTTTGTACTTGAACAAAAACTAAAAAATCCAAGTAATGTTGTTGAAAAAAAAATTTTTTGCTCAATCATCATATAATTTTTTTTAAAAAATTGATTTGAGAAAAAAAAAAACACAATTTGTTATAAATTTTTTATAAACAAATTGATTATTTCAATATTTTTGAAATTTTTTTTTCCACAACTTTTTTTTTTAAAATTTATGATTTTTGAAAAAAATATTTTCCTTCAATAACAATTTTTAATTGTTTATAATAGTTTTTTTTATATTTCTATTGTTTAAATAACTACTTGGGATTTTTTTTTCTAAAAATCATAATTGCCGGGAAAAAAATTTTTTTTTTTATCAAAATTAATTGTTTATTAACTTACCAATTTTTATAAGCAAATTTTTTATTTTGTTAGATTTTTTTTCTGAAACTTCCAAAATTTACAAAAACAACCATATGCAACAAAGTATAGAAAAAAAAATTCCCAATTTTTCCCAATTCCAATACCCAAAGTACAATAAAAAATTGTTTTTTTTTTTCTATACTTTGTTATATATAGTTGTTTTCGTAAATTTCGGAAGTTTCAGAAAAAAAATCTAACAAAGTTAAAAATTCATTTATAACAAATTGGTAGGTTGATAAACAATGGAATTGTTGATAAAAAAAATTATTTTTTCATAGAGGACTGTCAATTATGATTTTTAGAAAAAACTAAATTTTTTAACTAATCATTTAAACAAAATAGAAATATAAAAAAACGATTATAAACAATTAAAAATTGTTATTAAGAAAAAATTTGTTTTTTAACAATCATAATAATTTGTATAATGAAGTTGTGAAAAAAAATTTTTCAAAAATATTGAAATAATCAATTTGTTTATAAAAAATTTATGAACAAATGTCGGTAAAATAAAAAAATTGGGAAAAAAATTTTTTAAAATTTTTTTTTTTTTTGTTAATAAAAAATTATTATAAACAAAGTATGAATATTTTTTTACCTTTTATGGCCTGATCTTGTTGAGGATGTATATAAGAAAGGCTGTACGAAGCGAAAAAATTTTTACGACAATTATTTAAACATATTTTTTCATTTACAATTAAGACAGAAGTTCGAGAAAATTTTGTTAGTTAACAATCGTTTAAATTGTTGAAAAATTAACTTTAAGTAAAATTTCCAATGGAAATGAATTATTTATAGTGTTCCAAATACACTATGATTTTTTCAAATTTAAAAAAACATATTTAATACCTTAAATAAATTAATTAATGTGTCGTACTCGCTTTTGACGCCGCGCGCGCAACCCAAAAATGTCGCTCGGAGACCCATTTTCAGCGTTAAATTAAAATTATAAATAATGGAGATAGAGTTCCGGGAGTTCGGAGTTTTTATTGGAAATTTCCCACTCTTTCAGAATCTTTCTTTGCAATTTCTTAAATATCCATAGTTCATATAATATTGGAAAAAAACGAATGCTATTTTTTTTTCATCTTCAATTGTTTATAACTTTTGCAATTTTTTATGTGCTAATACACGCTTTCGGCACATTTTTCTAGGCGTTATTCTGGATCCAATGAGCTATCACACATAATTTCAAGAACAGTATCTCTATTTTAGACCATTTTCAACTTGTCGAGTAGACTAATGCTTCAGATGGAGAAAATTTCAAAAATTCAATCAATCAATTATATAAAGAAGAACACCAGATTAAAACTTTATTGAAAAATCAAATTTCCCTAACACTACTCCTATTAGAAATTTCAATGAAACTATTCAAAAATTGCAAAATTAATTTAATGAAGATATTAAAAAACTAGAAAAAAACAATTATGGATATTACCGACAATATATACGGATGGTTGGAGCCAAATTCAAAACTATCAATATTTGTGAAGCCCTTATTTATCATTTAGTTTCAGAAGATTATATCAACAATATTATTCATACGTCAATCATAAAACCATATGTTCTTCTGAATTCACTTCAAGAAATTTCTCACTCGTTTCAATTGAATCATTTACCTTTATAACAAAAATAAATTAATGTTGCAAAGTATCTCGATTTAATTGAACTTTCCTCATTCCAAACATAACCAATTTTTTTTGTTTTGAAAATACCCCTTGTAGAACCCGAAATATCTACGGTTTGCCGACTTCATCATATCCCTATTTTGGATAACAGAATAGATTTATATCACATTTTACCCACTTTCATTAAATATATTATGGAAGGAATTTAATGGACAAAGCCCTCAAAGAGAAATGTTAACCGTAGACACGTGTTTCGGGGCCTCGGCCCTCATCAGTACGGTGAAGAAGTGCAAGGATGAACAACACTTGGTAGAAAACGACAAATCAACGGAGTCAACCTACAGAAGCCAGCCGCACATTTGTGGTTTCGGTAAGCAGACCCTGCATTCCAGGACAGCAACCAACGTCACCACGGACGCAGCTGTAGCTACCTGCGTGACATCCGAGTCCAGGATCATAGAGATGAGAGAGAGGAATATCGGGGGGACTGTCGAACAAAATGGACGGAATTTGATGCACATAGCCCTCAAAGAGAAGTGTTAACCGTAGAAACGTGTTTTGGGCTCTCGGCCCTCATCAGTACGGTGAAGAAGTGCAAGGATGAACAACACTTGGTAGAAAACGACAAATCAACGGAGTCAACAAACAGAAGCCAGCCGCACATTTGTGGTTTCGATTAGCAGACCCTGCATTCCAGGGCAGCAACCAAAGTCACCTGCGTGACATCCGAGTCCAGGGCAGAAACCCCAAAACACGTGTCTACGGTTAACATTTCTCTTTGAGGGCTATGTCCATTGAATGCCTTCCATTTTGTTCAACAGTCCCCTCGATATTCCTCTCTTTCATCTCCATGATCCTGGACTCGGATGTCACGCAGGTAGCTATTGCTGCCTCCGTGGTCACGTTGGTTGTTGCCTTGGAATGCAGGGTCTGCTAACCGAAACCACAAATGTGCGGCTGGCTTCTGTTTGTTGACTCCGTGGATTTGTCGTTTTCTACTAAGTGTTGTTCATCCTTGCACTTCTTCACCGTACTGATGAGGGCCGAAAGCTCGGAACACGTGTCTACGGCTAACACTTCTCTTTGAGAGCTATGTCCATTAAATTCCTTCCATTTTGTTTAATAGTCCCCTCGATATTCCTTTCTCTCATCTCTATGATCCTGGACTCGGATGTCACGCAGGTTGTTGAAACCACAAATGTGCGGCTGGCTTCTGTCCGTTGACTCCTTCGATTTGTCGTTTTCTACCAAGTGTTGTTCATCCTTGCACTTCTTCACCGTACTGATGAGGGCCGAGAGCCCTAAACACGTGTCGTTAACATTTCTCTTTGAGGGCTATGTCCATTACATTACATCCATTTTGTTCAACAGTCCCCTCGATATTCCTCTCTTTCATTAAATATATTGTAAGAGACGATGATTCTTCGTCATATGCTGTAATCACAAATTTCGAACATTGTAAATTACTTCACGCAAAAACCAATATTTGTGAACAAGTACTTTCATATCCAACTGATAAAAGTGCAATGTGTGAGCACATGTTCTTAGACACTTGAAAGAATTACCAAAAGCATGTAAAACTTCTTTACTTTCTGCAAAATCATTCTCAATACATGGCTTATTACCGTTTCAGACTCTTTACCAGCAACTTTGAATTGCGAAGAAAAGGATCCAAAAACTCAAATAATTTCATTTTAGAAATGAATTAGTATTGAAATGCATTAATTGACAGTACAAGAATTCATGCAAAGAATGTAATGTACACTGAGAAAAATGTTATGTACAAATTTCGAGAAAAATCGATAACGTTTCAATGTCGTTCAGACTTGCCGAAAAAAGAAAATATTCTTAAACTGAAGCCATTGAAACTGAATAATTCAATGCTGATGATTCAAATACAGATCAATATAAATTGAATGAATATTGGCTTTTTTTCTACAACTACGCAACATAATTACGCAGTTGGGTCACCTTTCTCATTTGATCTTCGGATCCCAAAAATTAAGCAGGAGATAGGATGTTTACTCCAGAACTCTGACACCAGCCAGAAGACCTTCAAGTCAGCATCTGACAATCTATAAAAGCAATTTATATGGGTATTTGATTGAACATACTGTATATTATCTATAATATTTATCATGTATGTGATGTATGTCAGATAGTGATAGATTTTGTTATCAATAATTTGAAGTAAAAAATACCTTTTTAGAATTTTGAAATCATTCGCTTTATTGCAACAGTTATCTTATTGGAATATAACACTGTTACTTGCACAAGCTCACATCAGGACAAAACAAGATATCCCTGTGAGAATTGCTGTTATATTTCCTCATGGAGTAACAGTCCGCGAAGGAGACATCATTGGATATCAGGACATAAGGGGCACTACTAATGACATACTTAGAACTGTTCTATCGAAAGCGAGTTTGCCGCAAGTTGAAGACAGATCTTTGCTCGAATCCAATCTTGGCATATTCTCAACAAAAAACTCAATCATATTGGTAATAGATGCGAGCAATGGTGCATTTGGAGCTGTGATATCACAGGTACAAGATGGTTGAGCAACGGTCGTCGAATACTATAGAGGGTGATGTATTTCCGTATCAATGAGGTTTCTTCACATCTGAACCGATCTTGCGATTTTGAAGTGGTTCTAGAGATGAGGAATCCAGAAGGAAAAAAGTAAACCCGAATCAGTACTATTTAGAAATCAAACATCGACCAGGACGCCTATATAGTAATGAGAATGCCTTTTTCAGGTGACTGTGTCCAGAAGCCCCCAGACATTGTCAGCGTATTGAATCATATGGAGTTGCCCATATCAGACAAACGGGACTGTTAGCTGACAACGAAAGACCAAGGAGCCGATTCAAATATAGAAGACTCTCTACATTGGAAAGAGGACGATAGTGGTTGACCGTACTGGAGATATATTCCGGACATAGATGCTATCTTCAAGGCAATTTGGGCATAGTGGTATCCCATGGTTGAAAAAATGGACTACTTTAACGTCACGTTTCGAAATGGATTTGCCCAGGAAAAGGATAGGTAGAATCTTGAAGGAACTTCATGGAGGAAAATCAGGAGGGCACCTGGAAATAAATTGGACCTTGAACAAGATCAGGAGCTGTGTTCAATGTTTAAGACGACGTAGAAAGCTGGTGCAGAAGATCTCAGGAGCACGAAACCACTGAAGGTCCCAAAACGAAACCCAGAGATGTCATGAAAAAATACAACGTGTGTGCTCCAGCCGAACGGATTGCCATTGATGAATCTAGGCCATGATCTGTGACCGATGATGGTAACAATTACATCTTTGTTGCCATGGACTATTTCATCCAATGGGTAGGAGCCCATGCCATTCTAGACTGAGGGACATCCACATTAGTGGAAAACACGTTCTTATGGTAACATTCCGACCAAGGAAGGAATCCAGAGTCAAAAAGGTATTCAAGAAAGTTTATGAGCTGATGGGTATCAACAAGACTAGAACCACTGAGCTCTATCCTCAATCTGATGACATGGTTGGGAGCTTCAACCATTATGGAAGAACATCTTCCAAGTTTGTGGAAAGGACTGGGCAGAACTTTCCATTATATCTGATGGCATATAGAGCAGCTATGCATGATCCAAGCCACCATGACTAGCATTATTATCGAAAGGAAATTTCAATTTCCTTGTAACTTGGTGTTCGGATCAGCAAGCACCAAAAAAGAAGTCGTGCGGGACTATGTGGATAAACTGAAGAGTAGCCTGTTGAAAATTCAGGGAATAGCTCGGAACAGAATGAAAGATCGTTATGTTTGAGAGGCTAATTCAGGAGGATTCGAAGAAGGTGACCAAGTTCTAATGTACAATCCAAGCAGAAATAGGAAATAAACTGGGTATGACCGTACGTGGTAGAGATACGGATGGACGATGTGGTTTGCGAACTCCAATGCAGCCCTAGGACTAAGATAAATGTTGTTCATCTGACAAGACTGAAGATTCATTATAATCAGACGGCTTTCGATCGAAACGATCAGAAGTAGAGGAGGAACAGAGTTATGAGAACGAATGCACTATCCACTACATATCATCTGGCGCCTTGTCTGAGATGACGCAGAATTCGCAGTGTTTTCCAGAAAAGTCTGAACGATTCGAGCGATTCTGAGGAAGGCCAAGATATCACCGTTAGAAATTTCACGGTGCCAATAAATTGATATAATAGATATCGGGTGCGGTGAAAGCAGTTTGTTTCACTCAAGGCTAGAAGTGCATTGTCGTGGACGCTATTTCAACAGTGAATTACTATTCAATATTATTTATTCAATTATCGGATTACATTATTGTTCCATGATGTGAAGTGTGAATAAACGGACAATAATATGTTCAGTATTGTAATAGATATGAAATCCAGATTTCTTGAAATCCCTAGAGATATATATGCTACAAGATACTGTGGATGGAACAATACTAACGTTGGAGCATGATCTAGAGGGTTCCAATATACTAATTTAATTGACTCTTCAGGTAGGTATTTATTATTGACCAACCGCAACTTTCTGTTGTATTTTGTTGAATTGTGATTCTCATCCAGTATTCATTCGAAAATGAGTCTCAAACTTCATTTTATGATTCATTTTTCCGACTTTATTTGGTAGAAAAAAATATCATCTTGGAAATTCCCCTCTAGGAATACAAAATAATACATAACATTTGTGGGTTCCTCTGGCCTTACCCCGAAGGAGGCCTCAACCTATTGGGATTCTGTGAACCAAATTACGAAGACGCAGAAAGGCCATCTACTTTATTTAATTCTTTTCCAAACATCCTAAATTGCTCCGTTGAAGTGGAAATTGACGACTCGAAATTTTAGTATTTTCTTAACCAATGATCACCATACTCCGGTTGAACCGTTTTCGGGATATATTTCCATCAACAATTTCATTATTATTGAAGAAAAATCATAACTTCTCCATAGCTGACTGAACCAAGATATAGAAATGATAGATGAAGTTATACTGAAATCGATAGTGGAGTCAATTGAGGTTTTTTCTCCTAAACCCACCAAAACAGCTACAATGTTTCAATGGTTGTTACATTCAATAATTCAAAATCATAAACATTACAGCTGGGGCACTTGCGTATTTATACAGGGTGTCTCACTCTTCATGGAAGCTTTTCTATCCCTGTATCTTCCGTAAATATTGACGTAGAATTATGAAATTCGCAGGATCGATGAATATTCAAAAGATCAGACAGGATATTCATTGTACTGGGTGTCAGAAAAATATTATTTGAGGTGCGCTAAATCAAATCAAGTGAACTAAATGTAATACAAATAATTTTTATTTTTGTTTTACAAAAAATGATTTGACTAAAATTACAGAGAGTTTTTCCTCCACTAATTTGGATGTGAACATTGCTCGAAGAAACTAAGATATCCATACCTCCAACAATCAGAGGGTGTTTTTTGCTTGGAACAGCAAAACGTGGAAGGGAAAAATCTAGAAA
The DNA here is from genome assembly GCA_018342105.1 of Gonioctena quinquepunctata. Lineage (NCBI taxonomy): Eukaryota > Metazoa > Arthropoda > Insecta > Coleoptera > Chrysomelidae > Gonioctena > Gonioctena quinquepunctata. The sequence continues at coordinate 11,803 of JAFIRS010006554.1, read as the reverse complement.
ATCACCTCCTCAAGGATGTATTTAAGACCTGTAGATTTGATACATATTTACAAAGGATCTAACCTCTTGGACAATCGCTTACAGTTGATAGTCCATAAAAAAATAAACAGATTTTGCCTTCAGATTTTTACGATAAGTCCTTAATAAGTCCGAAAAAATAATATAAAAAAATTATTACCTACCAAAATTTCGCTGTTTGTTTTTTTTTTCGAATTTTTGACAATAGGTCGCCCACAGGTGCGCATGGGGTTAGATATATATATATATATATATATATATATATATATATATATATATATATATATATATATATATATATTTGTTTGTGGAGGGACAAGAACCTTTATATATTTGCTGTATTAGGGTATATTCAATAAAATTGGCTCCAGGGTAGTGCCTAGTGAAGTTCAATATATTTTTTTAACGTTTCGACGGGGGACCTCGTGTTCATCAGAAAAAACATTACATAGTCGTGAAACTATAATGTTATACATTCTAGAAAAAATAAAAATTGGAAATTAGATAATGTGGGAAGCTATGTTTAGTGTGGTTAACTCAACAACAACCATGCTTTCAGCAGGCTTATTTTCATGTTTTGATTTTTCATTTTTATTTGGTATGTTATGATTGTGGCCAATATGATAAGAAAATTTTGATATCATGAGATGTTCGTTTTGGTTCGTCGGTATGAGGAAATGGCTGTCGGTATGTTAGGAGAACGCGGCTGGTATATGTCTCACTTCTCACAAAAGCACATACGTGTTGGGAAAGGAAAACATTCTCAATTGAAAATTGAAAAGAAATATGTTTTCGTGAATTTTAAAATCTACGATGAAAATGAAATTTTTTGTGAATATCCAACAGAAAACAACTACTTTCCCGGCCAAATCCACGCTGGATATTGAAATACATCTGATAGGACCCTAACTCAAAAGAAAAAATCAGGAAGTGAAAATTTGCATTTCCATTTAGATAGTTACTTGATCTTCTATTGCCGTCAATTTCTGTGGAGTACTCTCTCTTGGGAAACATTCTTCTCTGCCTCATCCATCTATATGAGTTCTCGATTAAGACTGGAATAGAAAATCAAATAATTATCTGAATGAAAATGCAAATTTTCACCTTCAGTTATTACTCAAAATTTCAGTATCCATTCTGTTTGGGTTTTCGTGGACGTGTTTCAATATTGTTATCTCTGTCGACATGTTCACGTATTCTTCTATCACTCTGGACGTTAACACCTAATTTAAATCTATTTCACTATTATTTTTTCTTCGACGTTGAGAATTAGAAGTATAATGGAGTGATGCTTATATTTTATCCCAGCCATTACCATCAGGATATTCGAAATTTCAAACATACTTCCAGATGCATGAAAAACACCCGAAACATGTGATTGAATCTCCGTTGACTGCAAGTAACTACTTGTATAGTACTGCAAGTTATTCTCATATGAAGAGGAATCAAAAGTGAGTCCTTATTGGTGAGCTCCTTGTTTCAATATTCGAATATTCCTTAAGAGAGATCCCATTCGAGAGTTCAATACTCCGTTGGTAATAAAGGCAACCGTTGCCTTTTCTCCACCAAAAGCATTGAATAACGTTACAAGATATTTATTAACAATTATGAATTACATGAATTAGTATCACATCATACATAATATTATATAATTATAATTTTTCACCATTTGGAATCATCAAGAGACCTCAAGCTTTCGTATACTTCTCCTCTTTTGGTGGTGGTAAAGTTGCCAAATAATCAAGAGCTCTCTGGATTTGGGGGAGTGGTTGTGGAATAGCATCACCTTTGGCATGGAAACCGTCTTTGTCAGCTAAGTAATCCACCCTGATCGCCTTACCCTCTGCACCGGGGTATTCGTAATATCCAGACACTGTTTCAACTGGCTTTTCATCAATTAATTGGATGGAACCTTCTTGATGAGACTTGATGCCATCTCCGGATTCGAAGCTCCAATGGTATTTGCCATCAAGTTCGATTTCGGACTCCTGATGAAGAATTGGTACGATTTTAATCTCATTTGTCGCTCCCAGTACGACAGCAGTGAACGCCGCAAATACAATTATAATCTTAGTAAACACCATTTTGTCTAATGTTTGAGATTGTTATGAAGTCATATTGTTGTGAATTCATATTTATATCTTTTCGGAATGAGGCATTAATATATTCATAAATCAGGTAGATTTTGTGAAAGGTTCTTTTTATGAAACGCCACAGGAATAATTGTAGCCTTGAGACGAGTTTTTGAATTATGGCTCATTTCATACTTCAGAAGAGAAATCACAGAAATAAAAAAGTAAGAAATAATCGGAACTAGAACGACTGAATTCCAGGAGTACATTTAGTTCAAACAATATTCGATTGTGTAATTTTGTTCTGTCCCATTCTGAACATATTCTCATTCATAAATACCACTCCCTATTTCACGGATCAAAAACAATTCTACAAAATTCTAATTTTAGAGAAGGGAAGTTTGCTATCTCAATGTTTTTTTTTCATAGCCCAGTCATTTTGAAATTACAATTCTATGATTGCTAGTTCCGAAGATATGACTGGGGTTTTTAGGAGTCCACCCCAAATTGTATGGTGAAACCATTGATTTTATAGAAAGAACCTAGTCAAACTTATGTACATTCCGTTTGACACAAATGGGGACTAGATCACTAGATGTCACTAGTCTGCGAGTGTCTAGTCACGTCTGTTCTAGTTTTTCCGTATACCTTTGATACATTCTTAGAATTAAGTTATTCGATTATAGATAAATTGCTCTCAATGAAATTTCAGGGCACTTGAAATAGAATATTCCATCAAGTCCGAACAGTTGTTAACCGCGGACTTGACTTATATTTTAAAATCATGCATTGCAGGTGATGATATATAAATGCTTTCACATTACCTATATCTAATACTGCATTATAATCATTTTCTCATCATTCCAAGAGCAACTTGAATAATTTGTAAGTATTATTTCGGAGAATAATTTCCAAAGATTGAATGAGCAAGAACTTTAGGACTATTTCCATTAAAGTAAATTCACTTATTTATATTTTTTTTTCATTGGGCATATTGTCTCAATGTCCCAATTTTCGATTCAACTCACCTCTACATCCTTCTTCATATTGGTAAATCTGACGTAATATCAACTTTAATTTATCTACGCAAAATTGGGTGGCACCTTATTTGGAGGTCGTATTGTAATAAATTCCACATATGAAGTTTGTTAGGTGAAATAATCTATGTGATTTATTTTCAGCAGTCCAGGGATTCATTTCTCTCGATTTCTCATAAATATCATATTAAATTCTGGAAGCCAAAGAAGTCTACGTTTGGAGAGGAAAATATCAGTCTTCGTTTTCTGATAGACTATATTTCAAAGGAACATATTTATTATGGGTGAGCAACAAATATTCCAAGAGATTCCATGATGAGAATTAAATACCATCTCTCCGCAATATTTTAAGATTTTCCGAATTCCCGTTGTTAGTAGGAGAGCTTTTTGTTAACTCTTCTCCCTTATTCGATGAAATATATATGATATATGTTTAATAAAAAGATCAGAGAGGATATTCATTGTACAGGGTGTCAGAAAAATGTTATTAAAGGTGGGCTGATTCAAATCAAGTGATCTAAATCGAATACAAATAATATTTATTTTCGTTTAACAGCAAATGATTTGACTAAAATCATAGAGAGTTTTTTTAAAGAGTTACTATGGCTTCCCGGTGTGATTAATTTCAGATTTTTCCTCTACTAATTTGGATGTGAACATTGCTCAGGGAAACTAAGATTTCTACCCATACCTCCAACAATCACAGGGTGTTTTTTGCTAGGAACAGAAAAATGTGGAAGTGAAAAATCTAGAAAATCATAAGTCCTTAATAAGCCCGAAAAAATAATATAAAAAAATGATTACCTAACAAAATTTTGCTGTTTGTTTTTTTTTCCGAATTCTTGACCACACGTCGCCCACAGGTGCGCAAGCGGTTAGATTACACCCAAAATAAACATATTCCATACATATGAACCACACAGGACTATGATGAAATGGTATCTGTTTCAATATTGTTATCTCTGTCGACATGTTCACGTATTCTTCTATCACTCTGGACGTTAACACCTAATTTAAATCTATTTCACTATTATTTTTTCTTCGACGTTGAGAATTAGAAGTATAATGGAGTGATGCTTATATTTTATCCCAGCCATTACCATCAGGATATTCGAAATTTCAAACATACTTCCAGATGCATGAAAAACACCCGAAACATGTGATTGAATCTTCCGTTGACTGCAAGTAACTACTTGTATAGTACTGCAAGTTACTTCTCATTATGAAGAGGAATCAAAAGTGAGTCCTTATTGGTGAGCTCCTTGTTTCAATATTCGAATATTCCTTAAGAGAGATCCCATTCGAGAGTTCAATACTCCGTTGGTAATAAAGGCAACCGTTGCCTTTTCTCCACCAAAAGCATTGAATAACGTTACAAGATATTTATTAACAATTATGAATTACATGAATTAGTATCACATCATACATAATATTATAAAATTATAATTTTTCACCATTTGGAATCATCAAGAGACCTCAAGCTTTCGTATACTTCTCCTCTTTTGGTGGTGGTAAAGTGGCCAAATAGTCAAGAGCTCTCTGGATTTGGGGAAGTGGTTGTGGAATAGCATCACCTTTGGCATGGAAACCGTCTTTGTCAGCTAAGTAATCCACCCTGATCGCCTTACCCTCTGCACCGGGGTATTCGTAATATCCAGACACTGTTTCAACTGGCTTTTCATCAATTAATTGGATGGAACCTTCTTGATGAGACTTGATGCCATCTCCGGATTCGAAGCTCCAGTGGTATTTGCCATCAAGTTCGATTTCGGACTCCTGATGAAGAATTGGTACGATTTTAATCTCATTTGTCGCTCCCAGTACGACAGCAGTGAACGCCGCAAATACAATTATAATCTTAGTAAACACCATTTTGTCTAATGTTTGAGATTGTTATGAAGTCATATTGTTGTGAATTCATATTTATATCTTTTCGGAATGAGGCATTAATATATTCATAAATCAGGTAGATTTTGTGAAAGGTTCTTTTTATGAGACGCCACAGGAATAATTGTAGCCTTGAGACGAGTTTTTGAATTATGGCTCATTTCATACTTCAGAAGAGAAATCACAGAAATAAAAAAGTAAGAAATAATCGGAACTAGAACGACTGAATTCCAGGAGTACATTTAGTTCAAACAATATTCGATTGTGCAATTTTGTTCTGTCTCATTCTGAACATATTCTCATTCATAAATACCACTCCCTATTTCACGGATCAAAAACAATTCTACAAAATTCTAATTTTAGAGAAGGGAAGTTTGCTATCTTAATGTTTTTTTTTTCATAGCCCAGTCATTTTGAAATTACAATTCTATGATTGCTAGTTCCGAAGATATGACTGGGGTTTTTAGGAGTCCACCCCAAATTGTATGGTGAAACCATTGATTTTATAGAAAGAACCTAGTCAAACTTATGTACATTCCGTTTGACACAAATGGGGACTAGATCACTAGATGTCACTAGTCTGCGAGTGTCTAGTCACGTCTGTTCTAGTTTTTCCGTATACCTTTGATACATTCTTAGAATATAAGTTATTCGATTATAGATAAATTGCTCTCAATGAAATTTCAGGGAACTTGAAATAGAATAATCCATCAGAGTCAGAACAGTTGTTAACCGCGGACTTGACTTATATTTTAAAATCATGCATTGCAGGTGATGATATATAAATGCTTTCACATTACCTATATCTAATACTGCATTATAATCATTTTCTCATCATTCCAAGAGCAACTTGAATAATTTGTAAGTATTATTTCGGAGAATAATTTGCAAAGATTGAATGAGCAAGAACTTTAGGACTATTTCCATTAAAGTAAATTCACTTATTTATATTTTTTTTTCATTGGGCATATTGTCTCAATGTCCCAATTTTCGATTTCAACTCACCTCTACATCCTTCTTCATATTGGTAAATCTGACGTAAATATCAACTTTAATTTATCTACGCAAAATTGGGTGGCACCTTATTTGGAGGTCGTATTGTAATAAATTCCACATAAGAAGTTTGTTAGGTGAATTAATCTATGTGATTTATTTTCAGCAGTCCAGGGATTCATTTCTCTCGATTTCTCATAAATATCATATTAAATTCTGGAAGCCAAAGAAGTCTACGTTTGGAGAGGAAAATATCAGTCTTCGTTTTCTGATAGACTATATTTCAAAGGAACATATTTATTATGGGTGAGCAACAAATATTCCAAGAGATTCCATGATGAGAATTAAATACCATCTCTCCGCAATATTTTAAGATTTTCCGAATTCCCGTTGTTAGTAGGAGAGCTTTTTGTTAACTCTTCTCCCTTATTCGATGAAATATATATGATATATGTTTAATAAAAAGATCAGAGAGGATATTCATTGTACAGGGTGTCAGAAAAATGTTATTAAAGGTGGGCTGATTCAAATCAAGTGATCTAAATCGAATACAAATAATTTTTATTTTCGTTTAACAGCAAAATGATTTGACTAAAATCATAGAGAGTTTTTTTACAGAGTTACTATGGCTTCCCGGTGTGATTAATTTCAGATTTTTCCTCTACTAATTTGGATGTGAACATTGCTCAGGGAAACTAAGATTTCTATCCATACCTCCAACAATCACAGGGTGTTTTTTGCTAGAAACAGCAAAACGTGGGAAGTGAAAAATCTAGAAAATCATAAGTCCTTGATAAGCCCGACAAAATAATATAAAAAAATTATTACCTAACAAAATTTTGCTGTTTGTTTTTTTTTTCCGAATTTTTTACTACACGTCGCCCACAGGTGCGCAAGCGGTTAGATTACACCCAAAATAAACATATTCCATCATATGAACCACACAGGACTATGATGAAATGGTATCTGTTTCAATATTGTTATCTCTGTCGACATGTTCACGTGTTCTTCTATCACTCTGGAGAGTATTTATTTGAATACTTTCGGAGTATGATAGCATGTCTTTCATAATTTTCGTATTTTCCTAGAAGTTTTCTGTCAATCTCCACGTTCACCACCAGATGCTGTGCATGGCCTCCCTTTGCGGTCTAAAGTTGTCAATTGTTTTCAGGGATACTTTATGTATTCAAGATATCTATCTATCTACATTGTATATCATAGTGAATTTCCCTCTTAATTTTTGTTGTGTTTCATAATATATTTTTGTTGTTTTTGTGAAAGCCGTAATTTCATTATTTAATGAATTATAATGATTAGCGAAGTACTACATGAAATGGACAAGAATATGTGGTTGATAATTGAAGAAGCGCATTCTGAATGTTTAAATATCATGATATTTCTATATCTAATGACAGTCAAACAAAAAATTATGTCAAAAGTCAATCAATTATTTGTAATAACTTCTGCATTCGTGAACCGATTTTTCTGAAATTTGGTACAGTTATATAAGCAACCATTTCTGGTCTGGTTTTCAGAAAATGCCAGCAACTTTGTTTTTTCAAAGGGAACACCCTGTATGTGTTTACGTATTCAAGTTCAATAGGTCAACACAAGTCCAAACCTTATGTCAAATGTAATTTTTTTGAAACAAATAAAATTAAAATAGTTTTTTCATTTTATCCCGCGAGAAAGGAAAGAAAAATGAACATGTTAAGGTGAAATGTTGTTTTCCACGGCTTACGGCTTAGTTGAAACATTATTCGAACTTCAAGAAAACTCATGAAATAGTTGTAGATTTTTTAAATGTTGAAAAATTTGTTACTGCACCGAAATACAGAGATGATATGTAATTTTTTTCCTTAATGTATGTTGTGGAGAGACAGGTAGGTGGCCCATAGGGGTTCCGTTTGGAAAAAAAATATTTTTGATCAAAATGTGATATGACTGAATTGATTAATCAGTGAGTCACACAAAAAATAATTTCCAGAAAAAATTAAGTTTCTCTGTTATGTGCGACTCATTATGAATAGACTTGACCAAATCCCATTTATCCACGAGGTAAAACAAAAAACAATTATTGATTTCAATTGTTTAAGAAAAATGGCATTTGACATAAGGATTGGACTTGTTTTAACCAGTTGAACTTGGATATGTAAAAATATACAGGGTTTTTCCTTTGAAAAAATCAAAGTTGCTGGCATTTCCAGAAAAAACATACATTCGCCATATTGGATTGCAATGTGATCAAATCCGAAATGGTTGCTTATTCCTAACTGTATCAAATTTCAGAAAAATCCGTTAACGAATGCAGAAGTTACAGGGGTGGCCGATATCCTGTGTCATCTGTTATACGCTTCTGATAGTACTCGCAAGATTATTTTATGTTACAGATCCCCCACTGGATGAACCCCGTTGAACTGATGGATATGACCGCCCCTGTCCACTACACAAACCTTACTTTCATTCCCAATAACACTTCAACTCAATTTCAGTAAATTGAATACATCTGTAAAAATAATTTTGGTTTCTACAAAAAAAAGCGCGTTGATCCATTCCACCAGAATAACTCTTTCATTTCGAGAACATGTTTTAGTAAATATATAGTTCAACTTTTCTAGAGTTTGAAACATCAATAATTTTAATATTCACCACAAAGCATTTTTGAAATATCAATTTGTACGCTCCTTCAGAAATCGTCCACAAAAACTCTTCAAATATCTGGAAGGTAAGAAATAGGTGATGTGAAAGCATTTATATATCATCACCTGCAATGCATGATTTTGAAATATAAGTCAAGTCCGCGGTCAACAACTGTTCGTAGATAAATTCAAGTTGATATTTACGTCAGATTTACCAATATGGAGAAGGATGTACAAGTAAGCTAGGAGTCGACATTAAGACAATATGCCCAAATAATCCAAAATGAAAATAAGTGAATTTACTTTATTGAAAATGGACCTAGAGTTATTGCTAATTCAATCTTTGAAAATTATTCTCCGAAGTAATACTTACAAATTATTCGAATTGCTCTCGGAATGCCAAAGAAATAATTATAATGTAGAAATAGATATAGGTAATGTGGAAGCATTTATAAATCATCACCTGCAATGCATGATACTAGAATATAAATCAAGTCCGTGGTTAAAACTGTTCGGACTGTTATGGAATATTTTATTTCAAGTGCCCTGAAATTTTATTAAGAGCACTTCACCTATAATCGAATATCTTACATTCTAGGAATGTATCAACGGTATACGGAAAAACTAGAACAGACGTGACTAGACACTCGCAGACTAGTGACATCTAGTGATCTAGTCTCCATTTGTGTCAAACTGAATGTACATAAGTTTGACTAACTAGGTTTTTTCTATAAAAACAATGGTTTTATTATACAATTTGGGTGGACTCCTAAAAACCCCAGTCATATCTTCAGAACTAGCAATCATGAAATTGGATTTTCAGAATGACTGGGCTATGAGAAATAAACATTTGGATAGCAAACTTCCCTTCTCTAAAATCAGAATTTTGTAGAATTGTCTTCGATCCGTGAAATAGAAAGTGCTATTTATGAATTAGAATATGTTCAGAATGGGACAGAAAAAAATTAAACAATCGAATACTGATTTGAACTATGGATACTCCTGGAATTCAGTCGTTCTAGTTTCGATTTTTCCTCACTTTTTTATTTCTTTGAATTCTCTTCTGAAGTATGAAATGAGTCATAATTCAAAAACTCGTCTCAAGGCTAAAATTATTTCTGTAGCGTCTCATAAAAAGAACCTTTCACAAAATCTACCTGAATTATGAATATATCGATGCTTAATTCTGAAATGATATAAATATGAATTCACAACAATCTGACTTCATAACAATCTCAAACATTAGACAAAATGGTGTTTACTAAGATAATAATTGTATTTGCGGCGTTCACCGCTGTCGTACTGGGAGCGACAAATGAGATTAAAATCGTACCTATTCTTCATCAAGAGTCCGAAATCGAACTTGGTGGCAAATACCATTGGAGCTTCGAATCCGGAGATGGCATCAAGTCTCATCAAGAAGGTTCCATCCAATTAATTGATGAAAAGCCAGTTGAAACAGTGTCTGGATATTACGAATACCCCAGTGCAGAGGGTAAGGCGATCAGAGTGGATTACTTAGCTGACAAAGACGGTTTCAATGCCAAAGGTGATGCTATTCCGCAACCACTTCCCCAAATCCAGAGAGCTCTTGATTATTTGGCAACTTTACCACCACCAAAAGAGGAAAAGTATACAAAAGCTTGATGGATCCATATGGTGAAAAATTATGATTATATGATATTATGTATAATGTGATACTAATTCATTTAATTCATTATTGTTAATAAATATCTTGTAACGTTAATCAATGCTTTTGGTGGGGAAAGGCAACGGTTGCCTATATTACCAACGGAGTATTGAACTCTCGAATGGGATCTTCCTTGAGGAATATTCGAACATTAAAACAAGAAGCTCACGAATAAGAACTAACTTTCGATTCCTCTTCATATTGAGAAATACCTTGCAGTACTATACAAGTAGTTACTTGTAGTCACTGGATGATTCAATTACCTGTTTCGGGTAGTTTTCATGGATTTGGAAGTATGTTTGAAATTTCGAATATCCTGATGGTAATGGCTGAGATAAAATATATAGCTTCACTCCTTTATACTTCTAATTCTCAACGTCGAAGGAAGAAGAATAGTGAAATAGATTCAAATTATGTGGTAACATCCACGAAAAACCAAACAAAATGAAAACTGAAATTTTGAGTATCAACTGAAAGTGAAAATTTGCATTTTCTTTCAGATAGTTATTTGATTTTCTATTCCAGTATCAATTGAGAATCCATATAGATGGATGAGGCAAAAACAAATGTTTTCCAAAAGAGAGTACTCAATAGAATTTTTTGTAGCATTGATGCAAGAGAGACATCGCATTCACTAGGTCTTCAATACATTTTTGTCGACTAAAATATATTTCGACGAAGCGTGAAATAGATTTTCGTTGACAAAAAATCAATGTTACAAATGATTTCTGGTAACACTCTCTTGGAAAAAAATGTTCTTTGCCTCATCCATCTATATGATTTCTCAATTGAGACGGCAATAGAAGATCAAATAACTATCTGAATAAAAATGCAAATTTTCACTTTCTGATTTTTTTTTTGAGTTAGAGTTTTTTCTCAATATCTATCAGATGTATTTCAATATACAGCGTGGATTTGGCCAAGAAAGTAGTTGTTTTCTGTTAGATATTCACAAAAAATAACTTCAGTTTCATCGCAGATTTTATAATTCACGAAAAAATATTTCTATTTAATTTTTAATTGAGAATGTTTCCCTTCCCAGCACGGATGTTCTTCTGTGAGAAGTGAGACATATACCGGCCGCGTCCCTCAAACATACCGACAGCCAGTTTCTCATCTCGACGCACCAAAACGAACATCTCATGATATCCAATTTTACTTATCGTAATTGCCACAATCATAACATGGCAAATAAAAATGAAAGATCGAAACATGGAAATAAGCCTGCTGAAAGCATGGTGATGGTCAGTTAACTAAACAAACATAGCTTTCCACATTACCTTATTATCAATTTTTATTTTTTCCAGAATGTATAACATAATAGTTTCACGACTATGTAATGTTTTTTCTGATGAAGACGAGGCCCTCCGTCGAAACGTTGAAAAAATATATTAAACTTCACTAGGCACTACCCTGGAGCCAATTTTCATTGAACTTTACCGTAATACAGCAACATATATAAATGTT
>JAFIRS010006553.1:0-35573 GCA_018342105.1 Gonioctena quinquepunctata | reverse complement strand
ATAACTAGAAACCTGAATCACGCTCCTCAAACTCCGTACTTTGGGCAATTATAACGTCACGAAACGCATCGAATAATCCATTCAAATCAGTTGATCGATCTGCTATACGATTGGGAGAATTGAACGATTTTACGTCTGTGAATTCCTGGGTTTGAATGATATAACTCCAAACACCTCCATGTTGACCTTGATGGAGTTGTGCAGTTTGATGTTTTTTTCCCAATAGCTCGAGTACTTTATGCTTGATATCATTGAAAAAAGGTGTGTACTCAGTATACATATTCTCACTAGATACTCTGTAGCTAGAAATGCGACATTTGAATGCATTTTTAATGAGGTGTACACCACCACCCAAGTGAACACATGAATTCGTCCTATGTGCAAGTGTTCTATTGTGAGAGTTGACTTGACAATATGGGATTATCACATTACAACAATTACATGTATAGAGTGGTGCAGGTGGTGGTCATCGCCATTGTTCAATTTAACTCGTTTCACTGAAGGACCTCCCTGGCAAGTTTCCCGTTGATGCCGACGTAGATTATCACTACGAGTGAAATCTTTACCACAATCACACGAATACATTTCAGCAACTTGTTTTCAATAGCTCACTGGAGGAGACACTGATTCGAAATACTCTTCTCCTGGAATATTTCAATGAAATATCCCCACCCTACAACAAGTCCGATGCGATGTGCAATCTGTATTGTGAGGGGATTCTCTTGACATTCAGCGCACTCATCAATACTCGCAGTTCACTCTCAGCTCTCTCACAGGATGAATGCCCTCCTCGCTTGGAGAGTGCAAGGATTCATGAAGGTCATGACTACACAGAATATGTATGCCTACACCACAGCTTTAGTCAAGGTCAAACAAAAATCAAGATAAATTGGTTGCCGAAACAATCCCAACATCAAAACTCAAGGTCAAATCTCAAAGTCAAAACTTAATGTTATGAATCTCAAGGTCAAACTCAAGATCAAAACTGTAGTCTTATCTCAAAGTCGACGAAACCCAATGTCAAAACTCAATGACAAATCTCAAAGTCAAATCTCAAGGTCAAACACACACACATTGCACACCTGCAACCATTCAAGGTCACACGTGACGTCATAGTGGTGGGGGGAGACCCAGAACCGGCTTAAATCTCCTACTGCTTATCTCGCCTCATAATATATTTTTTTAGTAAAATCGGTAATTTGGTCAACCTCAGACAATATTCAGACTTATCTCCGGTATATCTACCGATCGTGAGAATTTCAGAATTCTACTTCAATAACTTCGGAAGATACAAGGGTTTCCATGAAAAGTGAGACAAATTCGGATTTTTCAGAGCTGAAAATTTTTCAGCTAAAATATTTATTCGTAATAAATTTAATCATTTGTAGATATTCAGAGCTTGTCTCGCCTCCTAAATTTTAATTGCTCCTCGCGCGCAGTGTATGTCATTCAGGTCAACTCCAGATGATATTTCAGATCATCTCTGGTATATCTGCCGATCGTGAGAATTTTAGAGTTTCACTTCAATAACTGCGGAAGATACGGGGGCAAAAGAAACATCTCAATTAAATATTAGAAATTATTTCACGCTTTTGATGCAATAAAAATGGAGGTGTTGATATTTCTGTTGAGCTAATGTCAAAAAATGATAGCATTATTCCATTTAGATAAGTACGATAAAAATAAAAAAATATACTGAATCGTTTTATGCTACGTTGAAAGAATATATCGCTTGAGCGTAGCGTACGTGTTTCCATTCAGTTTGACAGTTTTCTGAGTTTTGTGTCATGAAAATTTCAAAATGATAATGGACCTCTGTCTGGACATGTTTACCAGAAAAAATCATGGACTAATTTATTGATTTTTTTGCTTATATATTCATTCCAATTACTAAAAGTATATTAAGAGAATGTCCATTATGTTTACATTTTGAAGGTACTTCGGATGTTAATTCCACAGGACACGTGAATAATAATTTTTACCAAAATCAAAATGAATTATTGTACGGGAACTATGGAGAAAAAGTACATTGTTCGTCAAATATTGTAATCGTTATGGTTTGATGTCAGATCATCTTAAAAAATACTAATTTTGAATCGATTGATTAAAAACATATCTTAGATTATATAATGTGATTAGTTTCGTTTACGTACTATAAAACCATGAATCATAATACAAGTTTTCTGCGTTATTACTGTATTGGAGATTGAAACATTATCATGGCCTTAATAGGAGATGCTTTGCCATCTCTATATGAATATTACAATGGAAATGGTATAACAACTGGATTATCAGACCAACAGACCTATTTCACTTTGAATAACAAGAATATTACTATATACAGTGGGGCTTTCCATTACTTCCGAGTACCAAGGGCATACTGGAGAGAAAGGCTTAGACAAATGAGAGCAGCGGGCTTGAACACAGTTGAAACCTATGTTCCATGGAATTTGCACGAACCCCAGCAAGGTAATAAAATATGATCGGGATAAAACAATTATCAATTTAATATATTTTTTAAGGAGTATTCGATTTTGGCGAAGGTAACTCTGAATTTGAAGATTTTCTTCATCTAGAAGAGTTCCTTAGAACTGCTCAAGAGGAAGATTTATTTGCTCTAGTTCGTGCTGGACCATACATAAACTCTGAGTGGGAATTTGGTGGTATGCCTAGCTGGATCATGAGAAAATCATCATCGATTAGGAATGCTAAGGACACATATTTTTTGTCCTTCGTTCAAGCATTTTTCAGTGTTTTACTACCAATGCTAGCACTTCTACAGTTCCAAAAGGGAGGTCCTATCATTGGGATTCAGATTGAGAATGAATATGGGACTACTAGAAGAAACGATCTCACATATCTCACGGTAATATTTGCATCTATTTCATTCTTAAACTCAAATATGTCTCTTGAATTCACTTTACAATTCTTTCAGTGGTTTATTATTTATCATATTGTATACAACAACAAAAAAAGATAAGTTAATAGCATCACGTTTTTTTATCTGCAATAATAACTGGTGTCACAAAGTTTGAGTAATAGTGCAAATCTCTACAAAGCTGGGGAGAAGAATTGGTACCTTTTTATCATAGATATATTCCTCAGACAAACTAGTTGATTTACTGGATTGGGGGGAGTTTTGATGTGAAAAGCGTATTCACCAAGGTTTCTGTAGGAGGCTTCTCGGTTCACAAAAATGAAATTGAAAAGGTACAGAAAAAATTCTTAAGCTTTCTATATTACAAAAAAACATGGTGAATATATTTTTAATCTTAGTTATCATACTTCCTTAAGTGAATTTAAATTCACAACCTTAGAATTTAGAAGAAAAACTGCTATTCTATTATTTTTCTATAAGCTACTACATAATGAAATAGATAACCCTCACTTGTTGTCACAAATTTGTCTGAACTGCAGTATATACTTTAATAATAGAAAAAGAGATATATTTGTTTTGCCTAAACCTCGAACCAACCTAGGTTTAAATTCTCCACTATACAATATGTGTTCTATTGCTAATTATTTGAGGAATATAGATTTCTATGTTAAATGTAATGTAAAAACATTTAGAAAAAAAATTGAAATTGAAATGTCATCCTTAGAAGCAAATGCGAATTGTAACAGAAAGCCAATTCAAATAAAAAAGGTCTACTTGTCATCCTCAACTGAATGTTTCTCTCAATTTGATATTGATTCAGGTAATCTGGAGTTAATTTTTCGTTTAAGTCATCGTATTATTTTAAGAATGGTTATTTACTTAGTTTATATTTATTGTAATCGATTATATTGGAACTGCCTGTTCTGTAGATTACTTAATAAATAAAATAAAAAATAAAATAGATGAATAATAACAACCACTCGAGATACTTTACCCACAACCATTTTATTCAGTCCTATTTTTTTGAATCATTATATCTTTATTTAACGTCGGTGCAGTTATCCGGGGATTTCTTAACGCGAGTTTTCCCTGGTGGTCACCCATTCAAGTACTTAAAGCTGCTTGAGTTGCTTGGAGATGAATAATAACAAAAACAGAGACACTTTACCCACAATTATTTATCATTTATTAGCTATATATATATATATATATGAAATTATTTTTGCTCTGAGTCCTTAATAAGCCAGGCAAAAATATATATCACTATCAAAGTTTCGCTGTTTCGCGGTTCCCAAAATGTGGACGAATTTGACAAAAAATAATAATAAAAAAACGAATTTTGAATTAGTGTAATTTGTTATAAAACGAATTTTGAATTACTGTAATTCGTTATAAAATGGCATTATAAATGAGTGTCTTTTGTTTACTTTAATATTGGAAATTCTCAAGTCAATTACGGGACTCTGTGAACTCAAAGAACACGTCAGGAAATCTGGCGTGAGCGAAAACAGCGGATGCAGATTCTACAAAACAAAACCAGAAAGTGGAGTGCGATGCTGTATGTTGAAACTATTGAGAAACCTGGGATCATACTACCTGGTAGTGAGATATATATCTTCATTCATCTTTCTTGACATGTTTTTTGGGTAACCTTCCACAGTCTGAAAATGAAAATATAATCAGGAAAATCTATACAAGTGTAGAAAGGGCAAACTGATTAGTTCACCCCGATAAGTTATTGCGTTCACCAAATTATATTTCCTATGGAAAAATGATTCAATTTGTCAATAACTTGCCGTTTTCTGAATTTGCCTATCAAAAAATTTAAAAAAAATTCAAAAGATACTTCTCTATATAGTTTTTGCTTGACGTTTCGGGGACTATATCTGCCCCCGTTCTCAAAATCTTCTAAATCTCCTTAAATTGTTTTATAATTTGGATTTTTGCTCGCAGAGTCTTTTTTGCTTTTTTAACTGACGGATGTCAATTGAGATCTGCCAAAAAAGTTTGAGATTGACGTATTGCTCATTTGATATATGGGGTGTTGTTCGGATCAGTTTATTAGCATTCTACCATATCTCACTTCCTCTCTGAGTAGAGGTAACCATGTATGATCCATTTCAACAGAATTTGTTGAAAAGCAGTTGTTATTGGAAAGAAGAATACAGGCCGTTTCTTTCAATTTTCTCCTCTCTTGATGTGGTTCTTTCATCAAGATTTTTGTCCTATTCCATTCAATCGTATGATCGCCATTGGATGTGAGGATATGTTCTGCAATTTTTGATCCAGTTACTTGTCGATTTCTGATGTAACTCTGATGTTCACTTTGGCGCACTTCCAATGGTCTTGACGTTTCACCTATATAACTATCACCACAAGAACAAGGTATGTTGTAAACACAATTTTTGGTAATTTCTTCTGCGTTTTTTGGTTTTGTTTGTGTTAGTATAGATCTCAGTGTGTTTGTTGTTCTAAATGATGTTCTCACATCATACCTATGTCCAATTCGTTTGATCTTTTCAGATAATCCGGGGACATAAGGTATTATGTTGGTTGTGAAATGTGTAGGTGGTGGGAGTACTCCTGTTGGTTGTGTTAATTGGTTGTTTGATGGGTTTTTGTTTTCAATGTCAGTGATTGTTTTTTCCACAAACTGATCTGGATATGCATTTTCCTTGAGAACAGATTTTATGAGGTTTATTTCTTCCTGTAGATTCTGGTTGGAATTGCAAACCGTTTGGGCTCGATTATAGAGACATTTAACTATGCCTTTTTTCACACTGGCATGATGGTTTGAGTAATAGTGTAGATATCGATTGGTATGCGTCTTCTTTCGGTGTACAGATGTTTCGATTCGGGATGATGATTTTTGGATCATGACATCTAAAAACGGAAGTTGGTTGTTTTGTTCTGATTCTAATGTGAATTTGATCGTCGGTTCTTGACCGTTTATATGATCCAAGAAAATGTTTAATTCTTCTTCACTTCGATTCCAGATAGCGAAAACATCATCCACGTATCTCCACCATATTTTTGGACCATTGTGGAATGTTCCAACAAAGATTCTTCAAAATATTCCATGAATATGTTACTTAAAATCGGTGACAAAGGAGAACCCATCGCCATACCAAACTCTTGTTGATAAAATTCGTTCTTGAATTGGAAATATGTTTTTTCTGTGCATAGTTTGAGTAATTCTATGATGGCACTGACATCCAGTTTTGTTCTTGTCCTCAGTGATGTGTCATTTTCTAATCTTTCTTTCACTATTTCTAGAGTTTTATCAATAGGGACATTAGTAAACAAACTTTCGACATCAAAACTAACTAGAAGATCTCCATCTTGAATTTGTAATTCATTCAATTTCTCCAGAGAGTGAGGGGTATTCTTTATAAAACTATTTCCATTTCCAGATAGTGGTTTCAGAATGTTGAGTAGGTATCTAGCGAGTTTTTGTGAAGGAGATCCAATGGAACTAACAATAGGGCGTAGAGGATGAGATGGTTTGTGTATTTTTGGTAACCCATAAAAATGTTAGGGTTTGCTGTGGTGTGATATTAGGACTCTGCGTTCTGCTTTCGTGAGTATGTTTTTGTGTTTAGCTAAAGTTCGGTATATTTTGCTTTCTATTGATGGGGTTGGATTTTTGTTTAGTTTTTTGTATACTTTGTTTACTGATATGGTAGTGTCTTGATTGAGTGTGTGATATGTGGTATTTGAGATCATTTGTGTTAGTTTGTTCTCATAATCAGTAGTGTTCATGATGACTGTTGCGTTACCTTTATCAGCTGGAAGTATTTTGATCTGATTGTCTGATCGAAGAGATCTCAATGCATCTCTTTCGTATTTGTTCAAATTACTTCTAGGATGATAAGGTTGTGTTAGTGCGTTTTTGCAGTCAGATCTGTAATCACCTGCTACTTCAGGTGGTAAACGTTGGGCTGTTGCCTCGATGGCAGTGATCATTTCTACCGTTGGAACCATTTTGGGTGCAACTGCGAAGTTCAGTCCCTTTGCCAACACAAGTTTTTCGTGTATGTCTAAGTTTTTTGATGACAAATTGATTACAGTTTTTTCAGAAATTTTGTTGTTGTTTGATATGTGTTGTGGGTGTATTTGTTTCTCTTCCAATAATTTGTAAAATTTGTTTATATGTATTGTGTTTTCTTTCGATTGTATGAGTTGTAGGAATTGTGAATACAGTGGTGTAAGTATTCATAGTCATTTCGAGTCAGATTTTGTTTCATGAACTGTTCCAGGTTATTGATAAAAATTTCTAAATTTACCTTGTTTTTCCTGTGAAACTGTATTCGTTCTCTTACCATTGCGTGGCCCGCTCTCTCAATTATTCTTTTGCATTGTTGGCTATGATATGGCATTTTTAATCTCAAACCCTTCGGGATGATCCTATTATCTCGACATCTGCATAGAAAAGTGAGACTACTGTGGGAACTTGAAAATTTCTTGTAAAGATTTTCCATATTCTTGAAATCCCTAACACATTGCGGCCCATACCGTACTTGTAAGTATTGAATGAATGTGGTTTTTTGTGGAGGAACAACGTTTCTTGACATGTTTTTTGGGTAACCTTCCACAGTCTGAAAATGAAAATATAATCAGGAAAATCTATACAAGTGTAGAAAGGGCAAACTGATTAGTTCACCCCGATAAGTTATTGCGTTCACCAAATTATATTTCCTATGGAAAGATGATTCAATTTGTCAAATGATTCAATTTGTGAAGAGCAAGCTCTGCAATGGTGTTTCATGCGCAGATATTGAATCCTGCCTTTTGTTAGGTTCTATGTACAGAGTATGTAACCTTTCAATAAAAGCATTTATTATTATTATTATTATTATTAATAACTTGCCGTTTTCTGAATTTGCCTATCAAAAAATTTAAAAAAAAAAATCTTCTTTTGAATTTTTTTTTTAAATTTTTTGATAGGCAAATTCAGAAAACGGCAAGTTATTGACAAATTGAATCATTTTTCCATAGGAAATATAATTTGGTGAACGCAATAACTTATCGGGGTGAACTAATCAGTTTGCCCTTTCTACACTTGTATAGATTTTCCTGATTATATTTTCATTTTCAGACTGTGGAAGGTTACCCAAAAAACATGTCAAGAAACGTTGTTCCTCCACAAAAAACCACATTCATTCAATATTCATTTATCTTCTTATAATCCTCAAATTCCTCAGGGATTTGGTGACCGAGGGGTTGCTACAAGAAAACGAGAAGGGGCACAATGGATCTGATCATATTGTAGTGTATATGTCACCGCCTACAATTACCAATGACGGCATTCTATTACATACGGCTCATCTTTTTATGAGTTGATCAGCATAGTCCTTCCTCAGGTAGAGTTTAGTATTCTGTGATTTTACGCCGGAGTCTCAATCTGCCTCCTACCTAAGTCTAGCAATATTTGTGAATTGACGCTGGGATCTAAATATGTCTACTACCCAGGTTTCGACAATAGTTCTCTCTATCAATCTGCCTACTACTTCGAGAGAACTGAGGATCCGTGAGTGGTTGTGCAGTACATTTCGAAGTAACAAATGAAACTCCGTCGGAAAGTTGCCTTCTTAATAACTGTGCATTCATATTCCGTGATTTTGGCAAACCCAGTTATAAGATATTATTCGAGAACAGACAAGTCATCTACCTTCCATCTAAATGCAAATGACAATAACCTGATAAATTTCTAAGAATATTACATAACAGCAACCCGCAGCTTTCCGGAACCTATATAATATGAGAATTATTGATATATTGAACTCATTCGTTCAATAAGTCATTAATTATAATATTATGTAGGTCAAAACGAATTTTGCCTTTCTTGTAAAGTAGCTCTACAAAAAAATACAGTCTCCAAATTGGGTATTTTGCTCAATGAAAAGGAAGACATTCCCAATTTGAAAAATGAAGCATTTTTTTGTAATATGTAACGCTGGACATTGAACTATATCTGGTAGATATTGTGAAAGAACCCCAACTTGAGAGAAACTATAAAAGTTAAAATGAGCATTTTCGTCGAAACTATTTTTTTATCCAGTCCTAATTGAGAACTTGGATAAACAACGGGAGAAGGAATGTTTTCTGGAAAATAAAAACCTACCAGACATTTTTCATTGAGAATGTTCCTTTTCAACATGAATATCTTCCAAAAGGTACCTTGAACGATGAATCATATTCAGTAGAGTTTATCTTTATGTCATGGATGGATGATTCCTCATCTGATTTCATGGAGATCCAATTCAAAGGAATCTAAATGTTCTCCCAGGAATTCCTTATGTGCTTTTGCTACTACATCTCCAAGACACAAAAAACCCTTTTAACATTATAAGAGATGGTTTTTATCAATTATAATCTTCCTTTTTTTTCGCAGGCACTGAAGGACATGATGACTAATCATGGAATCATCGAATTACTCTTTACCAGTGATCCACCTCGTAATGGAAAAACTGGTGCTTTACCTGGAGTATTACAGACAGCCAACTTTGGAGGGGACCCAAAAACCTTGTTAGATATGTTGGTTGAGATGCAACCTGATAAGCCTAGAATGGTCATGGAATCGTACACTGGAAATTTCGATCACTGGATGGACAATCATAAGCACCTCTCACCCAGCGCCTACAAAAAGCAACTAAAAGGAATTTTGGATTACCCAGCGTCAGTAAATATGTACATGTTCGTGGGTAAGTGTATAAACTGAGAGTCTTCAAATAATTTTTGAGTTTATGATTCTTGTCTACCTTATCAAACCAGTATTTCCAAACACATTTTCAAGATGGTAAATATTTCAGGGAGCACCAGTTTCGGCTTCTTGAACGGTGCCAGTATGTCACACCATGCTAACAATTCTGGGCTGATGCCTGATACTACCAGCTATGACTATGATGCTCCAATATCCGAACATGGCTCCACATCAACAAAGTATGAATTCATCAAAGAAGTCATAATGGCTCATAATACAGTCAGAACCAGAGTTCCAGAGCCTCCACCTAACAAGACGCTAGCTAAATATGCAGACCTGAAACCTGAAGGGCAATTAATGATATCAGATTTGATCGATCATTTCAAAAATAAGATAGCTAGTAGAAATCCTATTGCTATGGAAAAACTTGATATCAATAATGATTCCGGTCAAAGCTTTGGATACATAGTCTATCGTAAAATTAACCTCAATATACCGGCCAATGGGATACTGAAGATCTCTGGTTATGTGCGAGACACAATCTTAGTTTTATTGAATGGACAACTTGTTTCGCCTCCTCCAAGAAATAAGGATGATATTGATGGTTTCGGTTTTTGGAGGCTCCATGACTCGACTTTGAATCTAACAGAATCAGCTGTCGATGGAGCTACGTTGGACCTCGTTGTAGAGAATTGTGGAAGAAATAATCTGGGCACCTTTATTCCCAAGGGACTCGTTGATCCGATTTTCATAAACAACGTCGAGATTGACAACTGGCAGATTGTCCCTTTGGAATTCAAAAAGACCTGGAATAACGCACTCAGCAGATGGCACCCTATAACTAGCAAAGAAAAAACTTCTGCTTTGTATAAGTTCAATTTGAATATCGAAAATGAACCAGAGGATACTTACTTGGATATGCGAGAATGGAATAAGGGCATTACCATTGTCAATGGTTTCGTGCTAGGAAGACATTTCTTTTTGGGCCCTCAGCAAACTTTATACTTACCAGCACCATTCCTTAAGATAGGAGATAATGATATTGTTGTATTCGAGCATTATAATGCTCCAAGCACTATGAAATTTTCCAATGTACAAATTTTTGGAGGACCTTCACATGAATAAATGAGGTATAATATATATATATATATATATATATATATATTTCATTAGTTTCTTGACCACATAGATATTTTCTTCAATTTCTCGGAATAAATGTATGATTCAGTCAATTCATTTAATTTCTTTTAACGACGTTTCGAATGGTATTTGTTATCAGGTTAAAACACTAAAATAAAAAATATGGAGTTTGAGACATAATTAACTTAACCCAATATTAAAATGTATGCACTAAAATAATTCTTTAAAAACATATGGTTTGAAATATAACACGTTATTTAACACAATATAAAAAGATCTGTAATATGTGTGAGTATTCACTTACAAATTATATATGTACATCTCTGGCACCGCTATCGAGAAGAATTGCCATTACTTAAAAATATTCGTTTACCACGAACTATACCTATAATCAATTCTGACAGTTGTGAACTACACGGATTTGCCGATGCAAGTTCAAAAGGGTTTGCTTTTGTGTTATTTACTTTAGAATTATAAAAAATGATAACATTTCCACACATTTTGTTTGCTCCGAATCCAAATCCTTGCTCCCTTGAAAACCATTTCAATCCCAAAATTGGAGTTATGTGCCGCTGTGCTATTAGCTGTACTGATAAACTATTTGGAAGAAATACATAGATAAACTTCACTCGAGTAAAATCTTTGCCTGGTCAGATTCTTCAGTGGCACTCTCATGGGATAAAATCTCACCCACATAGATGGAAAACATTTGTAAGCAACCACGTAAGTTTCATCTGAGAAAAGGTTGCTCCAAACAATTGGTTTTATATGAATACCCATCACAATCCTGCTGATATAGCTTCTCGTGGGACTCTGCCTTCTGAACTTATCGGTAATAAATCATGGTGGGACGGTTCCGAATTTTTTGAATTTTCTGGCTTGGTCAATTACACGTTGAAAATTTTGTTTCCGCCGCAGTTTCCGCAGAAGAAAGAAAAATAGTTCTAACAACTGTAACTTCTCAAAATGTAATTGATATTATGATAGAACAAAAATTATCTTTCACCAAAATACAACGTATTACTGCATACATAATGAGATTCATTTTTAATTGCAAAAACCTGGAAGAAAAAATAAAAATTTCCTGTCTTATATAGAATTACATGAGGCCACGCTTTGTTTAGTCAAACTCATTCAACAATCATCATTTTCAGATGAAATTTCCAGACTAAAAACCGGTAGACATTTATCGAAACCTTTCCGAAAATTGGATATTTTTCTCGACGATAAATCTCTTCTCAGAGTTGGAGGACGAGTACATTATTCGAATCTCCAATATGACAAAAAGCATCCTGCCTTGCTTCCCAGAAATCATCGTCCAACTTGCCTGATTATACAAAGCATACATGTGAAATATTTGCATTTAGGAGTCAGACAGTACAATTTTTTATGTTTAAAAATTTTTGGATATTTTCCTCAAAGAGAACAATACGAAATGTACCATCTTAATATGTTCAATGTTTTCGTGTGAAACCAATCGCCTTTCAGCCAAAAATGGGCAACTTGCCAAGCCCAAGAATATCACAGTTGAAACCGTTTTCTCACTCCGCTGTGGATAATGCAGGACCTTTCTTGATCAAATTAAATAAAACTAGAAACTCAAAATTGGGTTAATCTTATATTTGTCTTTTTGTATGCATGGCTACTAAAGCGCTTCATTTGGAGTTGTATTGTGATCTGACTTCAGAAGCCTTTTTGGCAGCACTGCGTCGATTCATTGCACGACGTGGACGTGTCTCTCATATTTACGCGGATAATGGGAAAAATTTCATGGGTGCAAATAAACAATTATTGCAGTTTATTTTTTACCTCCAAAGGCCCCGAATATAGGCGGCCTCTGGGAGAGCGGTGTAAAGTCCGTGAAAACGCATTTATATCTGGTTACAAAAATTAACTTTTGAAGAGTTCAATACTGTTTTGTGCTAAATAGAAGCAATATTGAATTCTCGGCCGCTCATTTCTATCAGTAGTGATCCAAACGACCTATCCTCCTTAACCCCTGGCCATTTTTTTACTTTAGAACCTCTAACTTCCGCTCCAGATGCCGATTTAACTAATGTTAAGATGAATCGCTTGGGTCGGTTTGAAGTACTCCAAAAAATCCAACGACATTTTTGGAATCGGTGGAAATGAGAGTATCTGCATCCCCTACAGCAGAGAGTAAAATGGACAGATAATTATCCAGGATGAACCAAGTCACCCTCTTCAATGGCGACTTGGGCGTATAATAGAGCTACATCCTGGACGTGATGGTATAGTGAGAGTTGCAACAGTTCGTACCTCCCAAGGAATATATAAGCGGCCATTAAACAAATTATGCCCGCGTCTAGATTCTGGTTGTGAAAATGCGTAGCATTTTTGTGGACCGGAATGGTTTGGATTCGCATCACTTTATAATTTTTCAGTTCTTTTATTTCATGTAAATATAATTAACATTATTATCAATTAAGTTTGTTCATTCATTTATCAATTTCCTTTGACTCCGCCACTGGCGGATTCAGCCTTATTATAGTCAAATCATTTACAATTGCAGAAGCACAAAAAACAAGTTTTCCAGTCTTGTGGCAGAATCCTTTGAGCAGCAGAGGCGGAGATAACTAATTTTATTTAGATATTTAAATATTTTAAAAATACGTTAAAATAAAAAAATATGCCATAAGAAAGAAAGAAATTTATTAATCTATTACATATGATAAAATATATCAAATCAAATCAAATATGCTTTATTATTGAAGAACATCATTCTTATTGACAAAGCCAGTGTGAATATAAAAACTTATATGTACGTATACTTATAAAAACACATACATTAGTAAAACAAAACAAAAGGTGGCATAAGCATTCACAGTCACAATTGAATTCATGAAATAGTCACACAATAAAAACATGTATATAATATAGTTGTAGGTGTACACACCGTCACACAATTGTAAGATTAGAATGTGATACAAATTACATAAAACATTTTTTTTGAGCTATAGCTGATCACAGTAAAATTCCCCCAAATTATAGTATGCTTTAGTGGCAAGCATACTTTTCAGGACTTTCCTGAATTGTTTGTCATCACATACATTTTTTATATTTGCTGGTAGGTGATTATATATCTTCAAGTTTTCATATATTATCGAGTTTTTTATAAGTTTTTTTTTTGATGTTCTTGGAATAGGTAATCTCAGATGAAAACCATTTAGGCCTTTTTCTAACATGATGGGATGCAGGTTGTCTTGCTCTAAGCAATACTGCATCCCATATTAATTTATTTCAAGACAATCACAACAGTATTCTGGGTAGGCCTTGTTACTAACTCCATACGCCACCTAGGAGCAGCACTGTTAATTTGAATGCAACAGCGAATCGTCGAGGATCATCCTCGGCCCGGCTACGAAATTTAACATTTAATTCTCTCAAATTAAATGAAAAATTTCTGCCCTGGCCGAGAATCGAACTCACGACCTTTCGATCATGAGTCGGACGCTAACCCACCGCGCCAATCCCCCCAATGATTTCGTGTGTTGTGTCTATTAACATTCACTGTATTTTTATATTTTTTATGGACTAAACAAGCAGTCTCCAGTACAAAAAAGCAAATAACTGTCAGTATTTGTTGATTTTTGAATAGTAATCTACAGTGATCTCTCGGTTTTGCACCACACATATGACGGAGTGCTCTTTTTTGTAGAACAAAGACTGAATTTAACAGCTGAGAGCTACAGAATCCCCAGAATGCGATACCATAGCTTATATGGGACTCAACGAGTGCCGAGTATGTTATCTTTGCTAAATCTTGACCTAGTTCATGAAATACCACTCGAACCGCCTGATGCTATTTTTCTGTTCAGATTTGATATGTGGTCCATGTATTTCAATTTATGATCGATTAGTAATCCTAGATATTTACTGCATTCACTATTTATTATTGCCTGGTTACCCAGGGTCAGGTCATCAAAGCCAAATCTGAAAGATAGTATTTTGGTTTTAGATATATTAAAGCACATAAATTGGCATCACACCATTGCTTTACTTTATCGACGTCAATGGAAATATTTTTTTTCAAAGTGTCTGTATCCTTCCCACTCCACAACAACGTAGTGTCGTCAGCAAAAATAGTAAAATTCCCATGAATATTTATAGTGGATAAATCATTTATGTAAAGCAAAAACAAAACCGGGCCCAAAACCGAACCCTGAGGTACTCCATGGATTATGCTGCCAATCTCCGAGTATTTCCCATCGCTGCGTACAATTTGATAGCGTCCTGACAAATATGAGTTGAACCAATCCCAAGCAATTCCTCTAAAACCATATTTGTTCATTTTTTTCAAAAGCAGTTCATGATTGACGCAGTCAAATGCTTTTGAAAAGTCACAAAAGACTGCTGCTGCTACATCCTCAGTATTAAGCTTCACATAAAGATTTTCTAAAAATGTGAAAAGAGCATCATTTGTATTTTTAGAGTTCTGAAAGCTGAATTGGCATGGTGACAAAATATTATGTTTGCTTAGAAAGCTGCAAATTTGTTTTTTCACTAATTTTTCAATTACTTTTGATAGTGTGGATAAAAGAAGAAATTGGGCGACAGTTTGCTGGATTTGATGGGTCTCCTCCTTTAACTAATGGAATTACAACAGACAACTTCAGACTGGAGGGAAATCTGCCTGTAGTAAATGAAATATTTATTGCCTCTGCAAGGGTGTCAAGAGCCTCATCCGAGAGGTTTATTAGTATATTTAGTGATATTTCATCCTCAGCACACGATTTTTTCTTTTTGATTTCTTTAAACGTATCATGTAAATCATGCCGATTTATTGGTAGAAAGCAAAATGTCTCCGGAATGAACATTCCTGACATATATGACATTGGATCATTTTGTGGTTCCAAATAAGAGGTTATTTTTTCAGCTACTGAGCAATAGTAATCATTCAGCAAATTTGGATCCATAAGTAACTGAGTGGAAGTATGGCCAGATTTACCTCTCACGGACCTGTCGCCTCACACGTTGCCATCGACAGCGATGAGATCATCCCCGGAGATATTCGAGAACAATCCAGTCACGACGCGGCAGATAACAACGGTCGATATTGGAAATAACTGGAACATGCTGGGCACCAACCACCAGAATTGGAAACATCGAGAATGCTGTATCGGAGATAAATAGACAGCCCTAAAGAGGGAGTGGACAGTCTGAACGAGCCCATACGATCGAGCTATACAGTGAAGTAGTAATATAAATTAAGTTGTAGATTAAGTGTGAAATAAATTAATAAAACCAAGTTAAGTTTATTTACGTTATAATTGGTGTCAGAAGTGGGATTTTGAAAATAAACAAGTGATCGTGGAGTGGATAGTCAGAAAAATAAATTGATAGACCTTTTTGTACGCCCAAAATAGACAGTGGCCCGGTTTTCGCGAAGTGGACAATTGTGCGTGGGAATATAAACTGATACACTGTTCGCGTGAAACAGAAAATAGACAGTGGCCCGGTTTTCGCGAAGTGGACAATTGTGCGTGGGAATATAAACTGATACACTCTTCGCGTGAAACAGACAATAGACTGGTGGCCCGTGGAAAAGAATTCGCGAAGTGAATTTTTAACAAACTGATAAACTTTTCGTGTGAAACAGACTGATACCTCGTCAAAGACAAAATGTGTTCAAGAAAAGTGCGCCTTGCGGATTTGAAGGTAGCGGAATTGAAACAGGAATTGGAGGAAAGGGAACTGGAAACAACGGGTAAAAAGCAAGTACTCCAGGAAAGACTTGCAGAAGGACTTATACAAGAAGGTGAGGACCCCGAAACATTTTTATTCGAAGTTCCCGGAGGTGATTTAAGTTTGGTAATGAATAAACTCGAAGAAACTACTAAATCCGTGAAAGAAGAACTGCAACAAAATTCGAGGACTTTGGAAGAGAAGCTTCAAGAAAATTCTATAAATCTGGAAGAGAAGCTTCAAGAAAATTCTAGAAATCTGGAAGAGAAGCTTCGAGAAAATTCAAGAAGCCTGGAAGAGAATGCTAGAAATCTGGAAGAGAAGCTTCTAGAAAATTCTAGAAATCTGGAAGAGAAGCTTCTAGAAAGCCTGGAAGATAAGCTCCTTGAAAACACAGAAGGCCTGAAAAGAACTCTGTGGTGTGGCGAATCGTCTAGAAAAAAGAATAGGAACCGTCGAGGCAGAGATGGACAAGATGAAGGAAATAATCAGCGATGAAATCAAAGACGGAATCGAGGCAGAAATGGACAAAATAAAGGAAACGATCAGTAAGCTGGAAAAACGAATTGATAGTGCGCCCTCCACAGAGATGGTTAACAAAAATGCAATGCTGGACTTGAGTTTGAACTTGGATAAAGTTCAAGAGGGTATACAAGATGTCAAGGTCATTCCTGAAATAGGGAAGCTTTCCATGAAGCCGCCTCAATTCGACGGAAAAACTCCATGGGAAAATTACCGCCGACAGTTTGAAGCAGCGGCCAAAGCAAATGGATGGAATGCAGGGGAAAGAGCTGTAGCACTAACACTTGCATTACGTGGAGAAGCGACGAATATTCTACAAACTCTTACCGCCCAAGAACAGGAGGACTATGATCAGCTGATTAAACATCTAGAATTACGATATGGCCAGGCCCATTTGGAACACGTATACCACTCCCAACTGAAAAATCGCTGCCAGAAATCGGGCGAATCCTTACAAGAATTCGAAGCTGACATTGCACGCTTGGTTCGTCTCGCATATCCAGCCACACCGGAAAATGTAATGGAGCGATTAGCGGTTCAGGCATTCTTGGATGGACTCCGTGACCAAGAAACCAGACAAGCGTTGACACTAGCTCGTCCAACACATCTCGTAGACGCACTGGCACGCGCTTTGGAATTTGAGGCAGCAAAGCAATCCTGCAAAAACCAAAGTAAAGTTCGAAGTATTGAAGAAGACTCACAGGAGCATGCTGACTTGGAAGCTGCCATAAGAAAAGTGATGAAGGAAGTTTTGCCTGAGAAAAGACAGATAAGATGCTGGAATTGTGGCAAAATTGGACATGTGCGTAGCAAATGTCCAACTTGAAACACGACTCCGATGCAGGAAAACTAAAGAAGGTCGACGAGAAGGGGCAATCGTCGGCCTGTGTCCAGCAAGCCCCGGTTAACAACGCATATGTCGCTATCCTGAAACGACAGAACAGAGGTGTTTTCGTAGACGGTCTCATCAATAACGAGCCTTGCACCATGCTGCTAGATACAGGTGCGACTAGGACAATTCTCGGACCTTCCTTTGCCAGAACACCGGAACGAATTGAACCGACAACTTGGAAGCTACGCACAGCAACAGGGAGCCAGCTACTGTATATGGCGAGCTACCGATTGAAATAATTTTGGGCAGCACTAAAGTGAAACATCAGGCACTTGTAGCGGACATCGAAGACGATGCAATCATCGGAATGGACATCATGAATTCCAGAGGGTTTGAATTGGATTTCAAAGACGGCGTCCTACGTGTCAACGGAGAAGAGCTGGTACTTCATGGGAGAAGTGAAGAGTTGATCCGTGTGCTGTTGGCTGAAGATGTAAGCGTACCTGAGAGGGCTGAAACCATCCTGGAGGCTCGCCTGGACGGGAGTGCGAGCAGTGGAGACGTGATGATGTTCGAGCCCAAACTTCATGATGAGAAAATTGGACGAGATTGCCCTAGGGAAAACCCTGTTACGTGCTGAAAAATTTGTACCGGTAAGGGTCATGAATGTCAATTACTTTCCAGTGACCTTAAAGAAAGGAACAATTTTAGGGCACTGCTCGTCAGTTTCATCTGTGATCCGGGCGTACGAGGTACGATTAGCCAACCCAACAACTTGCCCACAGAACTAGAAAAATTAGTTGCCATCTCTTCCAAAGACATAAAACCAGCTCAACAGCCCAAACTAAGAGATTTAGTCAAAAGTACCAAGACATCTTCGATACCGGACAAGGAAAAGGGGTCGAACTAATGTGGTCCAGCACAAAATTGATACTGGGGTGCCCGACCGATCCGGCAATCAGCAAGAAGACTTCCTCTTGCCAAGAAGGAAGAGGCTGACAAAATAGTCAGCGATATGGGAAAAGAAGGAGTTATCGAACCATCTGACAGTCCCTGGTCCTCTCCAGTCGTACTGGTGAAGAAAAGGATGGATCGACACGCTTTTGTGTAGACTATCGCCAACTTAATAATGTCACGAAGAAGGACAGTTACCCTCTCCCGAGAATAGATGACACCCTAGACACGTTGGCTGGTTCCACGATTTTCTCGACCCTTGATCTGAAGAGTGGATACTGGCAAGTAGAACTGGCTCAGGAAGATCGAGAAAGACTGCTTTACCATCGGCTCAGGATTGTGGCAGTTCACCGTTATGCCATTCGGGCTCTGTAATGCTCCCGCCACATTCGAAAGATTGATGGAAACAGTACTGAAGGGACTCTCATGGAACACGTGTCTAGTGTATCTCGACGACATAATTGTGGTCGGCAGATCGTTTGAGGACCACGTGAAAAACTTGGAGGAAGTATTCCTGCGACTGAGGAACTCGGATTGAAGCTGAGCCCTAAGAAATGCCATCTGTTCCAAAAGAAGTACGATACCTCGGCCACGTTGTCTCTGGGAAGGAGTAGCAGTGGACGACCAGAAGATCAAAGCTGTTAAGGATTGGCCCATCCCAAAAAGACATTCACCAACTTCGAAGTTTCCTTGGTTTATGCACATACTATCGCCGATATGTGCTGGGATTCGCCAACATCGCTAAACCACTGACCAAGCTCACGGAAGGCCAAACAAAGTTCCAGTGGTCCGAAGAATGTCAAGACTCATTCAGGAAGCTGAAAGGAGCTTTGATCAACGCACCTATACTGAGCTATCCCCAACCCAAAGGGAAATTCATTTTGGATACGGACGCCAGCAACGTGGGACTTGGAGCTGTCCTATCTCAGATCCAGGAGGGACAGGAGAAGGTCATTGGTTATTTCAGCAAGACGCTTAGCAAACCAGAGCGCAATTACTGTGTCACCAGGCGAGAGCTGTTAGCTGTTGTAAAGGAGTGGAACACTTCTACAAGTACGTGTATGGAAGAAGATTCCTGTTGAGAACTGACCATGCAGCTCTCAAATGGCTCTTACAGTTCAAA
The DNA here is from genome assembly GCA_018342105.1 of Gonioctena quinquepunctata. Classification (NCBI taxonomy): domain Eukaryota; kingdom Metazoa; phylum Arthropoda; class Insecta; order Coleoptera; family Chrysomelidae; genus Gonioctena; species Gonioctena quinquepunctata. Next base: position 15,715 of record JAFIRS010006553.1, on the reverse strand, counting down.
ATCCTGAGGGTCAAGTAGCACGTTGGGTCGAGAGGCTCCAAGAATTCGATTTCGAGATCGAACATCGGGCCGGAACTAGGCATAAGAATGCAGATGCCTTGTCGCGAAGACCATGTCCAGATGATTGCTCACATTGCCGACGAGCAGAAGAGAAGAAGCAACACTTTGTAGAACCGCGGCAATGGATGACAACTGGAATGACAGCAAGATCCAGAAAGACCAAAAGAGAGACCCCGACCTTGGCTTAGTCGTCAGCTGGAAGAAGGGCAATCGAAGACCATCATGGCAGGAAGTCGCAGGTTACTCGCCGGCTGTTAAGTCCTATTGGGCACAATGGAACTCTCTTATTCTGGACAATGGGATCCTGAAACGTGTGTTGGAGGCCGATATTGGTGGGAAGACAGACGCCAAATAATTGTTCCCAGGAACAGAAGAGAGGAAGTGCTGCGGAAATCCATGATGGAGTCGCCGGAGGACATCTGGGAGTGACGAAGACCCTGCAGAAAGTGAGGCAACGGTTTTACTGGGCCAATTGTCAAGCTGACGTCAGGACTGGTGCAGGAAGTGCGCTGTATGCGCTGCTAGCAATGGACCTCGAATACGACCCAAGGCCCCGATGCGTCAGTACAACGTAGGCAGCCCGTTCGAGAGAATCGCCATTGACATCGCCGGCCCGTTTCCCGTATCCGACCACGGGAATAAATACATCCTTGTGGCAATGGACTACTTCAGTAAGTGGGCGGAAGCCTATGCCCTGCCAACCAGGAAGCCATCACCGTCGCCGACGTCTTGGTGAAAGAGTGGATATGTCGATTCGGTATTCCAATGGAGCTGCACTCGGATCAAGGCAGAAATTTCGAATCAACCTTTTCCAAGAAATATGTCTACTGCTGAACATCCGCAAGACAAGAACCACGGCCCTACATCCGCAGTCCGATGGAATGGTGGAACGGATGAACAGGACGATCAACCGCCACTTGTCCAAGGTTGTCTCTGACCATCAAAGAGACTGGGACCAGTATCTTCATTTGTTCCTGATGGCCTATCGATCCGCAGTACACGAGTCAACCGGTCAAACTCCTGCTAGTATTATAATGGGCCGAGAACTGCGACTGCCTTGTGACCTGAAGTTTGGGATACCGCCAGGACAAGACACTGCGGGAGAGGACTACGTCAGCAAACTTCGGCAGAGAATGGACGACATCCACGGACGAGTCCGGTTGAACATCAGAGTGCCAGCGATAAAATGAAGAAGACCTATGACATCAAGGCCGACGCTGGAGGATTTAAGGTTGATGACCTGGTTTGGCTGTACAACCCCAAACGTCGTCGTGGACTATCGCCAAAGTTGCGGAACTCGTGGGAAGGCCCGTATAAAATCGTGAAAAGGATAAACGACCTTGTGTACCGAATCCATAAGCCACCCCGAGGGAAACCAAGGGTCGTCCATTTCAACAGGTTGGCCCCTTACGCTGGAAACCATGACCAAGTTCGCACCCTCGAGCCACCGGAGGATGATATGACGTTCGAGAAGTTTATGTCCTTGTATTCAAACGGGCAGAAAGTTCTACATGGGGTTACTAGAGAGGAGTCACGAGACCTTTTCGAGGTGCCTACTGACTACGCACTAGCGCACTGTGTGGCAGAAGATCTTCGAATGTCCAGGGGCATCGCCGTAGTGTTCTCCAAGAAATTTGGTCAACTCCAAACACTGCGGGAGCAGAATCCAGAAGTTGGTGGGGTGCTACAGTTGAAGAAAGGCCAGAGAAACATCTACTACCTAGTTACCAAGAGGCATTCCCAAGATAAACCGTCCTATGAAGATGTCTGGAAGAGTCTCACCAAACTAAGAGATACTATGGTGGACCAGAATCTGGCGGATCTAGCAATTCCAAAACTATCCTGTGGTATTGATGGGTTGGACTGGAGAGTCATAAGAAGTATGCTGGAGGCGATATTCAGATCCAGCGGCGTCAGGATTTTGGTTTGCTGTAACCCTCTTCCACGACCGATCATGAAGACCGTGGAGTGTTACTTCCATCGAACTTCACGGTGCAGATATGGGGAGTCATGCAGATATTGTCACACTCCAAGGATGAAATTTCGGGACGAAATGTCTTTAAGAAGGGGGCAATGTAACGAACCTAGGCCGGACCTGTCGCCTCACACGTTGCCATCGACAGCGATGAGATCATCCCCGGAGATATTCGAGAACAATCCAGTCACGACGCGGCAGATAACAACGGTCGATATTGGAAATAACTGGAACATGCTGGGCACCAACCACCAGAATTGGAAACATCGAGAATGCTGTATCGGAGATAAATAGACAGCCCTAAAGAGGGAGTGGACAGTCTGAACGAGCCCATACGATCGAGCTATACAGTGAAGTAGTAATATAAATTAAGTTGTAGATTAAGTGTGAAATAAATTAATAAAACCAAGTTAAGTTTATTTACGTTATACTATTTATAATTCCCCAGTTTTCTCTACTCTGATTTTTTGCTTCTGAAAGCCTTTTTTTATAATATATTTTTTTAGAAAGTTTTATGACTTTTCTATAAGTTGTTCTATACTTATTAACATAGTTTAGGAATGATTCATTTTCTGTAAAAAAAATTAAGATTACTAAAGATCTCAGATTTTTTGCTGAATTTTTTATACCTTTGGTGATCCAAGATTTTTTCGGTTTATTTCTCTTTTTGATTCTGTAGATTGGGAAGCTTGCATTGAGAGTGTCAATCAATTTCTCATGAAATGAGCATAGAGGGTTGTCAGAACTCAATACCGTACTCCACCCAACTTCATTAGACAATTGTTTAAATTTGTTGAAGTTTTTGAGACTATAAATTCTACCAAAACTTCCTTTGTTCGCATTTTTATTCTTTACGTTCTCGTTGAAATCATATTTTACACTCAGTGCTTCATGATCAGAAAAACCAACTGGTATTACGGAGCTCCTAATGTTCTCCTCAGCGAGATTAGTACAGATGTAATCTATTGTAGTAGCCGATAACTCTGTAATACGTGTTGGTTGATTGATATGCATTTCCAGATTGAATGATGTTAATAGGTTTTTTAATATTTTTGTGGCCATTGATTCATTGTCATCGAAGTTTATGTTGAAGTCTCCAGCTAGCATAATATTGGTATTTGGTATACAGTGTACAAACCTATCCGACTAGTCAATTACAAAGAAAACATAGAAAACACTAGAAGAAACAAATATATGAGAAATATAAAATATACTGTTGTACATAGGACAGATTTTGAACTAGTACAATAATTAAAAATTGAGGAATTCCTTTATACTGTAAAAAGTATGGTCTGTTAAAACTGATTGGACCTTTTTTCTAAAGCTATTTATGGTGTTAGGATGTGCAGCCACCTCTATATCCCTTGTGTTATTGAACTTGTTGAAGCACTTGATTCCAATATGTGTTGGTGAATGTCGACCTTTTTCTAGGCGTGAAAATGGCTGACGAATATTTGTTTTATTTCTTGTATTGTATGGATGTATATCTTCATTCTTCTTAAGAGAATGTTCATTCTGTTTAGTGTATAAAATTAATTGGTAGATAAAAAGACTAGGTATTGTTAGTATTTCTGCTTTTTTATAAAGTGTCTTACATGATGTTGTTGGTGGCACATTGTACATAGACCTCAGAATTTTTTTCTGAGCTATGAAGGCTTTATCGAAGTGGGGTGATGTTCCCCAGAATATTAGGCCATATTGAAGGGTTGACTGTACTAGTCCATAATACGTACGTACGTAAAATGATACAGTTTCTCTTTAGTATCTTATCATATAACAGTAGGTACTTAGTTTTGTAGTTAAGTATTTATGTAAGCTTCCCAGGTAAGTTTGGAATCTACTGTTATTCCTAAAAATGTTATATTTTCCACACTTTTGATGGATTTGTTATCTATATGTAGGAATAATTCATGATCACCATACATTTTTTGGCAGAAAACGCATGAAATGAGTTTTTGTTGCATTTAATGCTAGCCCATTTTCTTTACAGTAATGGTCAAACTCGTAAGATGCCCTGGTATCATCAGCATATTGTATAATTTGATTTGGAGTTGAACAGAATTCGTTTATCACTGATAAGAGTAGAGGGCCAAGTATTGAACCTTGTGGCACCCCCATTGTAGGTTAAAAGGGGTCAGATCTAGCATTGTTATTTATGATGACTTGAGTTCTATTTGATAGATATGATTCTATCCACTCATAAGGTTTTCCACGTATTCCCATTCCATACATTTTCTGCAATAAGAGATTGTGATCCACTCTGTTAAATGCACGGCTGAGATCATAGAAAAGTCCCAGAGTGTTTCCTTTTGTTATTGAGTGCTTTATAAACGAGTTCCAAACAGACTTCAATGGCAGTAATTGTGGATTTTTTTTTCCTAAATCCATTCTGAACAGCTGGTAACATATTAAAATGCTCGAGGTATTCAGTAAGTCGTGAGGAATAAGCTTACTCAAATATTTTTATGATTTGGCTTGGTATACAAATTAGACGATAGTTTTTGATATGCCTTACTCAACCTTTATGTTTATAAATAGGGATTCCTTTGGATTCTTTCATATCAAGAAACAAGCCTGATATAAAAGATTCGTTTATTAGGTGCGATAGGGGCTCGGCAATGTATTTAGCAACTGATTTTTAATTTTTCAATTTATTTCAACAATACCTTCTGTTGGCTTAGATGTGGTTTTATATATGATGGAGATAATTTCTTCAGAAAAGTGGTTGGAAAAAGAAAAAACTTTTGTGAGATGAATCAATTTTCATATCATAATTGGGAGAAATATGATTTTGGTTTACTTTTATAAAATAGTTGTTGATGAAATTTGCTTTCTCTTTAGGTGTCAAATTTTTCACCTCTTCAATTATAATTGAATTACTCAATGAATTTTTTGTTTTTGCATTGCTTTCGTTTATTATATTCCACGATTCTTTCATTATGTTTCTGCTATTTTAATCATCATGTTTTTTTTTTTCAAGTAGTTTTGAGACATTATTTTGTATTCCCTTTTCAGTCTTTTTTTAATTTTGGTTTCTTTTTTTTCTGCCTATTCTTTACCAGATGATTATGCAAACCTTTGATTTCTGTGAAAACTGATATTTATGTTTACTTGGTTTATTCTTTTTCTTTGTTTTGGTGAAGACTATGTTGTAATGATATAAGAAAGATGTATGAAACATTGAGAACTTTTCATGAAAGTCTTAAGCTGCAAACATCTCATGCCATCCTCTTTTAATAAACTGTTTTGAAAGGTGCATATATCCCAGCAAACATGAATGAGCGGTAAATAGACTGTTAACTGCGGTAAGATGTCGATAGCGGCATTCCGATGTCGGTAAACAATTGGAATAATATCAGTTTTGCCGCTCTGGCTGAACATACGCATATTTATTATGGATGTTTTGAATTTAGCCAGAAATTACCCGTTAAAGATTTGCGATAATCGCGCCGATGTCGTTTTGACACAGTATGTGGCATTACGCGCCGCACCGGTATGACCTCTGTAATGAAAATGCAACATTGGCATTACTGAATATCACGTTGGCAGTTGGCCCTACCGCTGATTTCGTGTAGGATGTCAAATCGGGTATTTTTGTCTGGTCATTGTGGTATATGGTCATGAAAAATAATCACAGTGGCGAGAATTTTTTCAGATTTGTGTGTTGTCATTCTATCTATTTGGTGAAATATTTTTCCAGACCAGTTTAAAATGCAATATCTGGGAAATATGGATGAGTATCTTGGAAACCAATAAAAATGGTTGAAATGGAGAAAAAGTTGTCTGTTTAGGTAAATAGGAACAATCTGGCTCTACAGTTTCAGAAATCATCTACAACTAGTGGTAGTAGAGAGTGAAAACAGTGAATTGTATATGTCCATGAATCAGTCGATGTTGTGTGTTTGGTGAATTTATTGTGTACAATAATGACCTATCTTCATTGAAGTTTCATTGTTTTCGAAGATATAATGCTAGATTGTTCTTAGGCGCTTATATGGGCCATTTTGTTTTCATTGAAACCGTCTTTATGCTCATTGCCTTCCAAGATACCATATACTTCCATGGACTGCATTTTGAATTGGACGCCTCTGTATATTTGCATTGAAGAAATTCCAACAGTGGAATGACGCCGTTGATTAGTAGGATACCCGCAATCGCACCGTAATCTGTACCATGCAATATCAGTTCATCTTAACTCTGTCTATCCGCTGAAGTCCCGCTATGTAATAAAGCGGGTGGTAGTCTGGAGGCCTACTGATGGCCGTCGCGACACGGGCTAGCCGGGCCGACGAGTATCATGATTATGGCCCGCTTATGGTGTCTGTCGGCTGTTTTTAAAGTGCCTCTAGAGGCCCACGAGTAACATGTCTGCTGGGATTATTTGAGTCATTCAGGTGTCTTGTGTAAATGTATTGATAGTTGTTGTCTCTTGAAAACGCTGTATTTAAAGAGCACACCTTATGTATGATCAGACCGAAAAGTATCACATACTTTAATGTTATCAAAATTGGTGAAAAAGTTATCTATACAAGTGGAGGTTGTCCTTGTTATTCTGTTTGGAACATTTATGTGATTTCTGATATTGAACTCCTTCTATGCATTGATCAGACAATTTTTTTGGTTACTTTGTTTCAAAAAGTTTATATTAAAGTCACCACAGATAAAATATTGATCATTATTATGGTAGAGGTTATGCATTAATAGCTCTAGCTGACTGATAAATGCGTTAAAGTTAGTGGAGTCTGGAGGTCTGTAGACGGTAAGAATGAACAAAAATTTTTTTGAATCTATTTCCATTTTTCCGCCATATACCTCGAATTCACCCTCAACACACCATTTTTTTAGATTTATTGATTCAAAACGTATGTCATTTATTATGTTGGTTTTGATAAATATGCAAGTGCCCCATTTTTCTTTCCTAGTTCGTGGGAAATATTATACAAGCTTGAAATTTGTTATGGAATTGGAATCTAGCCAGTGTTCAGTACATTTACATTTTCCATAATTGAATTTAGATATATACATTTCTTGGCTAACCCACCTTGTAGGTTGAAGTGCATAATATTTAAATTTATTGTAGTCTGTTTCGTTTGGTAAACGAGGAAGTATGTATTAATAGGCAATCGGATCATCATAATTTCATTTTCCCATGGTAAAAAAAACCATATTTTCCTACAAAACACAACTATAGAATATTTTAAAACCTGTTTCGATCCCAGACCAGAGACGCTACTGGCTTTCATTTACTCAGACCTCCTGAAACACGTATATAACTGGTGATTTATTAGTCTCAATGTATAGACACACCTACGGATAGATTACACTATTCCTCAATGATCTTCATATTCAAAACACAATCTTATTTCAATGAATTCATTACTTATAATCATCAGATTCACAACTATGCTAATTACAAGAGGTAGAAATGACCTGGTTGTCACAAGAACTAACCTTGTAGGAACAATGAACTTCCACTTCCACAGAGGGCTATTTAATTGGACTAAGGTAAACTTCCTAATAATCAAACAAAGTAACACCCTTCAACTCTTCAAACGTACATTATCTCCGAGCACAATATGATTCCAACTGAGTTGGTCACCATTTACTACTTCTTGCTACATATATTATACACCTACTATTCCACTCCCACTGTGCAAAAACTCATATACTATTAACGTTATTATATGGTAAACTAGATACATTGATACGTTATGATTATTGTGCCCATAACGTCTCAATGCCCATTTTAGAGTCGTTATATGTCCACCAACATAACAAAATCGCAGATACGTTATATAAAAATCGAATCTGATACGTTATCTAAAACTGTCCTGTTACAGCAAAAGTACTTTTATAAGAGTATGCATAATGAAATCGTTACTTGAGTCCTTTTTTTCACATCATTTGAAACTACTTTCTATCGGGAAAAGTACTTTCTCAAAGAGTAACAACAACTGAGTTATGTATACAGTGCTTCTCAAAAGTCCCCTCCCCCCCTCTTATTTTTGGAACGATTATACATAAACTAGTAAAATTTGGGAACTGAATATTAACGGTTGTAAACTTCCCTACTAGTGATGATAGATGACGAAATCGTCAAAGATGACGTCACAAGGCCATTGTGCGACACCTCTTTTAAAAGGTATCGAAAAAACCTATTCAATGATACTAATTTTGTTTGTGTTTATGGCAGTTTTAATGGCTCATTAGTAAACATTAAAATTTAAATTCCATTCAGTATGATATTAATTACAGATTTAAGAATCAGTATCTACTCAAAGACATTGCTCGAAGTGACCTCCATTTACTTCCTGACAGTGAAATATCCTATTTTTAAACTCTTCTCGTACTTTTGCAAATGTGTCTGCGGAAACAGCCTCAGATTCTGCAACAATACGATGTTTTAAAACGTCAATATTGTCAGGTTCAGTGGCGTAAACCTTCGATTTGAGGACCCCCACAGAAAAAAATCCAAAGGTCCGGTGATCGAGCTGGCCATTCCGTTGAACCTCGTCGTCCAATCCATCTACCACGATACTCCTCATCCAAATACCGTCTTACTGCACCGTAATAGTGTGGAGGAGCACCATCCTGTTGGAATGTTATTTCCAAATTGCCGAATTCATCGGGATTATCTTCGAAAATTTCATGGATTAACGGTTCTATTGCGTTTTGCAACAGCTCCAGATAAACCTCACCAGTTAAATTAGTATTTAAAAAAAGAGGCCCAACGATGTGGTTTCCCAGGATACCTGCCCAAACATTCACCTTCTGGGGAAATTGGGTATGTGTTTCACGAAACAGGTGAGGATTTGCGTCACTCCAATACCTCACATTCTGTGTATTTACATTTCCATTTAGATAGAAAGTACTTTCGTCACTAAAACAAATTGTTTTGACATAGTCTGGCTGTTGGTTTATTTTAGTTTCCATATTTTCACAATATTCTAGTCTTCGGTCTGGGTCGTCGTCTGAGAGTTGATGAACCATTTTTTGTATGGATGAAATTTGTTTTTTTTCAACACCCTGTGTACTGTACTTCGACTGACTTCACAGGTAGATGCAACGTGAGTTATTGAAGAAGTAGGATTCACTATTACTTCTGGCAGTATATCCATTTTTTTCTCATCAGAAATTTGTGGTCTGCCAGATCGTTTCGCATCATTAATACTACCCGTTGTTTCAAACTTACGAAGGAGCTCCCTTAAATAAGTCCTCGAAACGGGGCGATCAGGAAACCTCTCATTAAAAATGCATTCTGCTGCATGAATATATTGTCCAGTTTCACCAAGAATTAGGATCGCTGCTACTTTATCACCCAAAGCACGTACCATTTCGCTTCTTGAAGCACTTAAACGTTCGGCTCACAACAGTTTAACAAATTATTAAAATGTACAAAAATATTAAAAGTACCAGAAGCTGCTAAAACAGTTAAACGTTCGATCAACAATACACAAATTATTAAATCTACAAAAACTTGGACAATTACAAAAACGTCGAATTAGGGAGACTAACAAAAACGCCAGCTTATTTGACAACTAGCTAGAGGCGGAGCTTGAATTTGGAATTTTAGTATTAACTGATTTAATTCATCATAGCTGCTCTGTTCCACACTGTCTATTGAGATTTCACCAGTTTCACACAACATAATTTCTCCTTCAGCCACATTTTCTCGCACTTGCAGATTGGAAAATGGTACTGGTTCGTTTTTGCATTTATCCTCAAAATGTAGGCTACAAACATAAGTATTTCTACTTATTTTTTATGGAAGGAGGTTTTCATTTCCACAGAGTTCAATCCACTTGAGACATTTTACCAAATCTCCTTTTGGTTTGGGAAAGGGAAAAAACTCGCTGTTTATAACGCTTTCTGGAATCACTTTTACAATTTTTATAACAACAGCGATAAACCATTTAAACGTAAATAAAACTAATAGGTAGATACCAAAAGTCTATTAAACAATTTTCACAACACTGCTCAGTCAGATATTCATTTTTTTTCTAATATCCAAAGGACGAATTTGACAATGGAAAGTCATACGAGATATTAATGTTATTGTTTTGAATTTGGCGCCTTCCAGGAAAAAATAATCACTATAAAAATACAAATTCCCTAAACATTTGGGTTTTATGAAATATCTAAATAATTAAAAAATTCGGCACCTTTTTAATATTGGTTTGGGGTATCAGAAGGTGTTTTTCAACTTAAAATGATCAAAAATAGCCAAAAAATGTGTCAGTAGATTTAAGGCCAAAAATTTTGTTGTGGTATCACTAAACCTTAGCCGAAGTCCTCCATTGCACTTTGGTTTTTGTGGTTTTGGCTTTGGCAACATTGCTTGAATTCTCTGGTGATCTGTCATGTCAAAAATGTTAAGCTCACTTTGCAGTTGCATAATGTGCAAGTTTCTAACTTTTCTTTGTTCGATGTAAAAAGATTGGCGGCATCCTTATTGTGTTTGACGATTTTTGTGAGCATTTGAAACATTTTATCAGTTATAGTGTTGTGTATATCATAGTTGAAAAATTGGAATAATAAGTTCAGTTTAAGGTTGGTAAAACAATTATCAAAATATTGAATGTAATCTTTTGGATCAGACTTGAATGTTCCAATAACATGGTTAATCTATTCTGAATATTATGTTTATAGTATATTCATCAATTTTAATTAATTATAGGTACACATTAATATAATGGTTCGTATGAATAAGCCGGGATCCAACGGCGCATGGAGTGGCACTCCTCGCACTCCAAACTTGCCAGTTCACGCGCCGTCGGATAGGGAAGGCTTGGCGATCTTCGGTCGGCGCGGTGAGTCCCGTCGTCTGTCGGTAAATGAACACGGTTCAAAGGAGCTCGGACGATGGCGCTCTACACGTGTATACCGCTCCAACGACGCGGCTAGGCGCGTGGTACTGTCGGTGCCACCGTGGTAACTTTCACCATGGAGTGGTCGAACGAAGTGGTGTTTTATCCCTCTATGAAGCCCAGCCGATTATTTGGAACACACGGGATCCAAACCATGAAAACAGGAATTCAATTCATGATGCCTGGAAGTAAATTGAAGAGCAAATAAGTATAAAATATTCAATAAAATAATTGAAAAATTTTTACCGCCAACACTGACGGCGCACCAGAGACTACAACTGCTGCGTGTCCACGTCTGAAACCACGATCCTACATGCGTCGTGGAAACGGCCCGACACATTTCGTTGCGCCAACCTTGACACAACCCCTCAATCCAGGATTGCCACTCCACGCGCCGTTGGATCCCGGCTTAAGGAAGGTATCCTCAAGGCTTGAGAGAAAACGTACACTGAGTAAATATAAAAGGGCAAGAAAACTTGGAAGATAATATGAAGAATCTTGAGAGGCTTGTAGTGGGCCTTCTACTAGTCGATTAATGGATGGAAATGATGATAATCATATAATATTACATCTATCTACAAGTTCAGATAAAATTCCTGAAGTTGATCAATGTGATTCACGTTCTGAAAATTTGTCTGATTGTTCTTTCCTTGGAGAATTTAGCCCTACATCAAGAGAAGACCTAGTTCAAAATTATCGTGTTGAGAATTTTCATGAAAATATTGAAAAAGATGTAAACATAAATTAACTGAATGGGCCTTGAAACACAACATAACACATGCAGCAATAATACTTTGTGAGTATTTTTTCTATTATCGTAAATCCAAATATTTTTTTCATTGTCAATTCCATTCCACCTTCAATAAAATCTTTGTTACAGGATCTTCAGAAGCCATTGGCAATAAAAAACAGATTGAGGAGGCTTTGCAGAAGTTTTTCAGGAGGACCAAGGAGAGAAGCCACAGAGAAAAAGATAATGGCATGCCCTGCAACAAATGCAACACCCTAATATGTGTACAATTTTCAAGTGATTCACCTAGTTTTTTATCGTTTATTCATCATATGAATTTATACATAGAATGAGTTTCTGTTTGTCGTTTTTTATTTATCATATTTTAACCCAATATAACATATTAATTTCTGATTTAAACTCGTTTTGTGTTGAAATCTTTGGATTTAATTTTTTTCCATATTTTCCATGAATTTTCTCAAATTAAATGAATGAAAGTAAAGGATATTCGAGGACGTCCAGGGGATGTACCTCATATATCCCAGGTATGTACCTGGCATTTCCTACTTTAATTATGGGACATCCCTAGGGTGTCCATTTGATGTCCATTGTCGGGACTTGGTACATCCCTGGGACGTACCAAAAGGACATCCCTTGGGTGTCCTTTTCGGTGGAAAGTAGATGTACCATGTCCCGACAAAGGATATCCCAGGGACATCCTATTAGCAAATGAAGGACGTCCCTGGGATGTACAGGAGATGTACTTGTGTTGTTACGGATAGTATGACATACTATGTAACTTTCATCGACCACTACTCACACTTTACTTTTGGGTATCTAATGAAAAGTAATAGTGAGGTAGCTGAAAAATTCATGGAATACCTCAACCTCAAAATTTGAAAGAAAAATATCAAGATTTTGCTGTGATAATGGTGAAGAATACTGCTCTGATTAATTCAAAAATTTTTGCCGTAAGGGATTCAATTACAATACACTATTTATTTATTTATTTATTTATTTATTTATTTATTTATTTATTTATTTATTTATTTATTTATTTATTTATTTATTTATTTATTTATTTATTTATTATTCAAACAGGCCAACAAGGCCTTATTACATGAATAAAAATATTTGAAATAAGAATTTACATGCGAATTGTATGGCTTACAGTCTAATACATGAGATTAATTGAAGTTTCTGATATACTGTGTAAAGATCTCTTTGAAAGCATTCAATGAAACTGTCCAATCTATATTCATCAATAAGTTGAAGGTATTGGCTAGTCGCAACATGATTATAAGCGGGGACCTTGCAGTAAGTTTCTATTATCGTTTCGTCCACAATTGAGACACTCCTAGTTCTCTGGGTCATTTCAAATATTAATCGCTACGAAGGATCAGAGCAACGGGCAACACTGTACTGTACTGTATAGAAATAATTCGAATAACTTGAAATATTTTTCTTCACTTCATAACTATGTTCACAACAATATTTTCGGAAAATTTCTCTTTATATTGCACTTTTATGGTTTGTTAACTGTTCATTCAGTTAGACTCATAATTTATTTTGGCCGATTTACCACTGAAAATATGGAATAAACGGCGAGCTCACACAGACGATGTTTACTGTGTCGCCATACCACATGGCATCCACTATACCACACAACCCAGAGCAAAATTGTGTTAGTGAAAGGTATAATAGAATCGTTATGAATAAAGCACGATGTTGGTTGATAGAGTCTAACTTGGACAAAACTCTATAGGGAGAAGCAGTAAGAACTGCTGCCTATATAATAAACAGGCTTCCCACATCCTCCATAAAGCAAAAAGTGCCAGCAGAACTATGATACGATACGAAGTTGAATTTGGAATTTTCGGATGTACATACTATCTACATATTCCAAAGGAAACCAAAGGCAAACTAGATGATCACAGTGAGGCCATGAAACTGGTAGGATGGTTATCGTACGTGGGACCCAGTGAATAAATTGTTGCCGCTAAGAGTGTCATCTTTGATGAAAAAATAGAAACACAACAAACTATTGTAGAAGCTCAAAGACCACTGATAATCATTGATCAAGAAAAATATGAAGAAGAAATGATAAATGAAGATCCAGAAAGAGAAGTAAATGAAAAGGAGAGACCAATAAGACGAAGTAGAAAAGAGAAGCAGATACCTAGGAGATTGGAAGATTATGAAGTCAATTATATGGGTGCTTTATCGGCAGGATGTCTTCCTTCAGAAATTCCGTCTACATATGAAAAAGCTATAAAAGATATAACATGGAAGAAGACCATTCAAGAAGAATTCTCAAGAATAAAACAGAATGGAACTTGGGAAGTAGTTCCACCTCCTGAAAAGAAAATAATTGTTGATTCTAAGTGGATTTTTACCCAAAAAGATGTTAAAGGTTAAAGGAAATATTGTTAAGAAAGCAAGGCTTGTTGCAAGAGGTTTTCAACAAGGAACATCATTAGGAGAAGAGGTCTATACACCAGTTGCCCGGATGGTAACTCTACTAGTTATTTCATCACTAGCTGTAGAGAACAACAGTTACATCCACCAGATGGATGTAAAATCTGCCTTCCTAAATGGACATCTGAAAGCGCCAGTATACATGTACTAGAGGGATACCCTGCTGAAAATGTATTAAATGAAGCTCTGTATGGTTTACGCCAAAGCCCAATCACTAACCAGAATAGCATGTCATGTGACAGAATATAGATGAGGAAACGCTTCGGGTATTTTCGTACTTTCAAGATCAATAAAATAATTATGTTTTTGGGTAGAATGTTATGAGCAGCGTTGCCAGAGTGGTACTATAGTACCACATGTGGTACTCTTGGTTGTCAAAAAGTACGGTGGTACTCCTTTGATAAATGTGGTACCCAAATTAGTTTCTGGGTACAATGAAAAATATCAACTTTTTTATGGATTATTTCATTTATTTCTGTTGAACCCCGAACTTCAACTAATTCCTGCTTCTTTTTCTCCAATTGATTTCGAACAGTTTTACCGTAATATTTTACACTTCCAAATTCGTAAGACTCGACCCGTGCCTCTAGCGGTTGATTTTAAAACCGTACGAACTGAAAGCTATCTTTCTATCTCTCTTTCTCAAGTTATTTGACTTTTGCTCCTATTCGGTGCATTCAGCCAAAGAACTGAAAGTTGCTTAAGGAATGATATATGATATTTGAATACTTTTTTCTAATTGGCTAGTGGATGAGAGTTCTCACTCAACAACCAATCATTCTTCTGCACCTTGGGCAGCTTCTTTAGCATATATATATATATATATATATATATATATATATATAATAAACAATGTGCTTTTCCTTTCATATAAAATAGGATATTAAAAAGTGGTACGCTGAAGCAAAATTTAGTACATTTTCATCGAGTTTGTGGTACTGAAATTTTTTTCCACCTGGCAACGCTGGTTATGAGACTGTATTGACATAATCAGTCAAAAAATTGATTCGTAATGATTTGGTGTGTTACCTTATTGACAATAATTATGTGTATTCCATATTGTTTATCATTATTTTCCATATTTTTTTGTTGTTGCTTTATTTAACATCGGCCTATTTCTGCGACCAAGGCTAAACCAAAGAGTAGAGTGGACAAGAGAAATCACTAACCCTATTCATGAATGAAATAGTAAAATCGTTTCAAAATCCTCCAAATGCTGTCACTTTTGATTTCAGTCATAAAATCAGAGTTTGGTTTAGGATGGGCTTAGCCAATTAGGAGTCAGGAAAGCCTGTCATGTGACATCAAGTGTCAGGGATCGTACACGAGGAAACGCTTCGAACCTTCGGGTGTTTTCGTATAAAATAAATAATGTAGGAAATATCAAGGTTTTCGAATGGGATGAAATTGAATGGATAAATTGACACTATTGAAATTTCAACTTTTCAACATTTCAGGATTTATAAATGATTGTTTTAGACTTCAGAATGAGTCGAAGAGTTTCACTTATTGATGATGGATATATAATATGGACTCCATTTTTGTTGGGCAGGTTAGGTTAGGTCAATTTATTTATATTGAGTTATGAAATTCTTAAAATAGGTG
>JAFIRS010006552.1:0-35576 GCA_018342105.1 Gonioctena quinquepunctata | reverse complement strand
GGTACCCATAGTCTCCATTTTTTTGTCTTTAAACCAACACCAGGGGGTTTGGTTTGGTGAACGGACCCAAAAGACCGCCCCGCTTTTGGGGGCCCCCGGGGCCCCCCAAGATGTTGTTTTTTTTTAAAAATTTTTTCCCCCCCGGGAAAAAAAACCGCGGCTTCGCTTTCGCGGTTTTGGGGGAAAGGGGTTTGGGGCCCGGAAAAAAAAAAATTAACCCCGCGATCCCCGGTTTAAAATTTCCCCCTTTTTTTGCCCCCAAAGCTGTTTGCCCTGTAATCACAGAAATGCTTAAAAAAGGGTAATTACCAAGACGTAACCATTGAAAAAAAAAATGCCAAAAATCTAGGAGGCAAAAAAGGAGGGGTTCCCCCCCGGGTTCAGTCACAGCGAGATAAAAAAGGGGGTTTAAAAAATTAAAAACCCCGCCCAAAGTCGATAACAAAAAAGGGGGTTTTTAAAAAAAACCCCGATAAACGCCAGGCAAAAAACATTTGGGGGCCCGTATCTAACCATAAACCCGAAATCCCCGGGAAGTTCATAAACCCTTGGTCTTTTTAAAAAAATTTTTAACCGACAGCTACCGTAAATCCTTCTGTAGTAAAATATTACCCAATTATAACATAAGATAAAGAACGGGTTAAAAAACCCCGGATCGTTTTGATGTCCCCCTCGTATCTGCTCTAAAACACAAAAAGCTCCGCCCACTACCCCCCGTGTTGAAATTTTGGGGAGTTTAAATTCAACAATGGCAGTTGGGTTTGGTTTTGGGGGCCCCCGGGTTTCCCATTCTCAAAGTTTTTTTAAAAAAAAAGTCAGTCTAATTACGTATCGTGCAAAAATAAGGGGTTTCAAACCGGGGGAACCCCAGGCATCCCGATTCAAACCCTTTTTGGTTAAAAAACACAAAGGTGAAAAATTAAGTTTCCAAAAATTGTAAAGCTTCAAAACAGAGATAAAAACGATTCCCCGCAATTTTTGGTTTTTAACGATCCTTAGAAAAACCATCAATATACCGGACTAAAAGGGGAAAAATTGACGCGGGAAAAGGGAACGAAATAATAAATTCTAATCTTTGCCGGAAAAACTACCCCGTGAATAAGTGTTAAAAAAAGGGTGGAGCCCATGTTTGTTTTCTGTATTTATGTTTATGGCAAAATCTATTGAAATTTGTCTATAAAATATCCCATAGTTTCAAGATTACAAAAGACCCAAAAGAAATTATTGTTGGTTTGAAAATTTATTTCCAAAATTGTTTTTTCCAAATAAAATTATTTCTTTGTAAAACCCCCCGAAATTTTCTGCCAATACGCTACATTAGTTTTTTTGTATGAATATTGTTGCCTATCATTCGTCCATAGACGATTGAGAGAATTGTGTGAGTTTTATTAAATATATATATACATTCTTAACTTTTATGAGTGCATTATTATTTTATCAAATCATTGTTTGGTTCGAATCTTTCTGAACGGTAGTATTTCCTGAATAAACAACCCATGTTCCGGTATTGAAAGAAAGGATATTGATATTTGTAGACCGCTCCATATATCATATCCGGTTCGACTATATTCAGATAGTCGATGCTTTTAATACTGTTTTTCCAATCTAACGAATAATGTCTGGTATTACAGGTGTGGTGGGTTAAATCACAACACCCTGTAGTCCAGTCTTATAACATTGGTGTCAGGTGTGGGGTTTTCACAACACCCTGTATAGCCCAAATTATAACATTGATGTCAGGTGTGCGAGTAATAATTAAGGAAGTACATTAACGCATATATGATATTTTCCACAGAAAAAAAAAGTGTCAAACAAAAATTTAATTTGAAATTTTTTTTTAATAAATATTTTTTTTTTTTTTTTTACAAATAATTGTCAGTGGGAAAAAGACTAATTTGAACAGAAGTAAATGAGTAGAAAGATTGTGAAAATAGTTAGTATAATATCGTTGTTATTTTGCAAACACGATATTGGGAAAATAAATATATATAGCGTTTATACCGATCGAAAACTCAGGAAGTATTCGAAAAGGCAATTGAAGTTTTATTTTCAATCAATGGATTTTTATCAAAATAATTAAATCATGGAAACTCAGACAACAATGCCGACGGTTAGGTATGAACCGCAAATTAGTATCACTTTGGATAATATTCCTTTTTATAATGGTACCACAGAAATCAAAGATTTTATTCGTGAAATTGAGGATTTGGCAGCTGTAGCAAAATGGACAGACAGTCAAATAAGTTCCATAGTTAGATTGAAATTGAAAGGAATCGCTAGATTATTTATTGAAGCAGAATATAGTTTACGAAATACCGACAACTGGCAATTAATTAAAAAGGAATTATTGAAGCAGTTTAGCAAATTGAAATTACCTGGAGAAGCACAAAAAGAATTTTTGAATTGTTATCAGAAAACGAATGAATGAATGAAATATGTGCATCAAAGATAAGGCACCTCACAGGAAATAATAGAATTGACAATGTATTAGAGCAAAAATACGAGCAGGATATTTTGGTTCAATTTGCCATTGGATTGTTAGATCCTGTTAGAAAAAAAGTTTTATCTGAAAGTCCTGTCAGTTTAGAAGAAGCCATCACATTAGCAGAAAAAGAAGAATTAATTGAGCAAATTACGAATACACCGAATATGAATTTCAGAACTTTCAATGCGAATATAATATTGTGCACACATTGTAACAGAAAAGGTCACACAGCAGGAGATTGTTATATGAAAAATTGCGTATGCCTAACATGTCAAGAAGTCGGACATATGTCATATCGTTGTCCAAATAGGAATATTTTTCAAAATAAGAGATTCAATGAGTCAGGAAAATGGTTTGCCAACTACGCTAAAGGAAAACGATTTAAAAAATATGGAAAAATGAATAAATATAGAAAAGAATTTTCTAACAATTCGAAAGAAAATAGATTTCAATCTCATAGAAGCAGGAATGAACGAGGAAATATTAGGAGAATAAATTACAGACAGCAAATCGGAAATAGTTATGGAAATGACAGAAAATGGAAAAAGTATGGAAAAATGTCAAAATATAACAGAAATTCAAATGGAATGGCAGCTTTCAACAAGCCTCAGATGAAAGCTGCGGAAAAAACTATTTAAATAGTGCGAGGCAAGAGGAAAATATACTAATCGACGATGAACAGAAAAATGTAATTAATTTGGAAGTAGCAGGAATTTTGAGGCATATATCCATAGATATGAGATCTCAAGTATCAGTGGCTCATATTAATATTGTTAGAGGTTTGAAAATAAATTATGATTTGCCGTATCACCTCAGAAAGGGACAAGGAAATTTTACTCAGTATAGTGGCTCGGTTATATTGCCAATCAAAATAAAGGAAGGAAAAATACTGAAACATGAATTCTTAATAGTTGAAAATGATCACCGTAGTACTGAAATAACACTGGGATTAGATTTTTTACGAAAATATGACGTGCAAATTGATTGGAGCAAAAATCAAATGTATTTATTAGGGGAAAGTATCGAGTTGAAGAAAAAGATCCAACACATATGCCAAACGAATCGGAATGACGAACAGAGGAAGTTGCAAAAGAGATTTGAAGAAGTAGAAAAACGATTGAGAGACGTCACTACCATGATGTGAGATTTGATGGAACGGAATTCTGTAGAAAAACTAGAATTGAAGAGGGAGGGCCCGCCCAAATCAATCCGCGAAGTATTCTTAAACAGAGTTTCATGCCATGAAACGGACGTACAACTTCGAATCAAATAGAGATATCAGGGACCGTGATTTAATTGTGACACCAGGTTTAGAAAAACAGTTTCAAAGATGTCAGCGACTAGTGATTTAAAGGAGCCTAGTCTGCAAAGAAATAGTTGAAATTGAAGAATATGGAAAATCGTTGGAAAAGAGAAAAGCGAAACATGCGTTTAAACGAGCAACAAGAGAAGAGATGAATGTAGAAACGTGCCACCTATGGAAAATGGAAATACCGACGCACCCTGTACATTAGGACCGATAGTCACACGTGACAGTCGACAAGTGGGAATGCATACGTATAGGTACGAGCATTTCCTGCCTAAAGAAACGGAGAGATGTAACGGAACATTGCCCATACAGCACTACAGCGAGGATGAAGAAAATGATAGTCAGAGAATGGAAAAAGTTGGTATGAAAGCTTTTGAAAGTGAAAATATTCCCGAAAGTAGCCAGACATATTCAGGAAGAACGGAAATTGCAACAGTTAATGCATCAAGGAATCAAGGGAAGGTGATCGATGTAAAAATAGAAATCATTGGAAGATAGTTTGAGAGATAGATACAAATCACCCAAGGGGATGCTCTATCCACCAGGAAGTTGGAATCTGCCAAGCACCTAGGAAGAACAGTCGCCAAAGATAAGATTTTTTCTACAGTCGTAAATCACAAGGATGAAAATGTCTTGCCTAAGGACAAAATTCTACCGCCCAGATTTTTGAATGTATGTAAAGTTCAAGCAAAAAGTATAGTGAACTCCGAAGATACGAAATTACGAAGTATTGCAGAAAATGGATTTTTAACGCCGAGAAAACGAAGCATAGGAGAAGATTTTAATATAGATACGAAAGTAAAGAAAGAAATAAACCCCGAAGTGAAAAAGATTAGAACTTTAGCCAGACAAGAAGGAAAACCTAATTTAAAAAAAGACATCGCACGTTAATTTTGAACTCCAACCAGTGAAAGAAACAAAGAGTCAACTAATAAACGCTGATCGATTTAACAAGTATATGAATGAAAAGCGTCGACAAGCGACACAAGAAAATGAGGTAAAATTATATCAAGTTTGAGTTCAAATTCAATAAAATATGCCAGATGAATTACCAATCGTTAATGCCGGAAATATAGGAAAATGTCAGCCAAAGGAAATGTCCAAAGGAAATGAAGAAAGCATTTCTGAAAATAAATTCCCCCTTACACAACCCATGACACGCGGCACTGTTCAAATGACACCCATGAAAAATTTGGTTCAATCCTTTAGATATCAGTAAACAAGAAAATTTTCAGTATGCACCAGAATGTAGGAACGTATATATAGTATGGTAATTATTATAGTTTTAGCAGACTGCAAAAGACGCAGAAAAATTGAAAAAAATCCCTGAAGGTTAATTTGCCAAAACATATTTATAGCTACGAGGAACTTGTAAAAATTGGAATGAATAATAATACGAAATGCCCCGATACTTTAATGAAAAAACGGAACTAAATGGATTGTATCATAGTACGGGAACAAACTGGAAAAAATATATAATGGAATCAACGCAAAGCGGGAAACGCAAACAGAGACAATTTTATCAAGTGTTTTGATGTAAAATAATGACAGTAAATTCCCCGGAAAATTCAAGCAAAGCTATTTTGAGACGGATATAGTTCATTACAGGTCATAGATAAAACGAAGAATGGTCGACAGAACTAGAATGAAACACTGTACGGATTACAGGCTATAAAAACCACAAACGCGATATGTTATGAAAATTAATGCAAATAGAAACAGTTATAGAATATCGAATCGCCGAGTTACATAATACAGAGAAATAATATAATCACGATTTTCGGAAAATGTGTTTACGGATTTGTAGAATATTCGCGACGTTTACAATTGTACAGTACCTAAGTAAAAATATTGATAAAATTTACTGACCGCGCATATATGGAAGGTTTTGATAGGAATATCGTGGACTATTATTGTTGAAACCCAAGAAAATATCTCTGAAAAGATGGC
Source organism: Gonioctena quinquepunctata (assembly GCA_018342105.1). Lineage (NCBI taxonomy): Eukaryota > Metazoa > Arthropoda > Insecta > Coleoptera > Chrysomelidae > Gonioctena > Gonioctena quinquepunctata. Next base: position 29,832 of record JAFIRS010006552.1, on the reverse strand, counting down.
AGTGGACAATCCAGCATGGCGAAGCGAAATTATGAGACCAGCCGAATCGAGAGCATTACGAATTCACAACATGGCTGAAGTTCAAGCACTCCGCACAGAATTCAGTAAACACCATTCACAAAACAAATCACCTGTGTTAATGGTACCGCACAAATAGGAGTCCCAGGAACGAAGATTTTTAAACGAATGAATTACCACCGTTTGGCCACCGAAAACCGAATACCATGTACGACATTATGCCAAGGAATGCAATTTGTCACTGAACCAGAAAACACAGTCTGTGTTATCCGTCTAGCCCCGATACCGACTAATTATCACGGATCACTGACCCAAAAACGTATGGAAGGCTTTACAATCCCAAAAAGCCAGATGTTTAGAGAAGATAAACAAGGAACAAATCGTCCCGTACCGCTGATACGTACCCTTAGCCAACCAGCAGCGTAGCAGGAAAAATTCCCAGAGGATCCAACGGATAGAGTTAAATTGATGCCCACCGGAATAGAAGTGAGAAAATCCCCTCGTTGAAGAAGGCGAGTACATACCCTTACAGTATGGAAATTACCCCATGGAAGAAAAAGACTTTATTGTGTGTTTGCATGATTATTTGCATGTTATTTTTAAGAAAATTAGAATTAAGTACTGAGCAGTGAGGTTAATAAATTTGGGGATAGATTATAATTATCCTCTAGAAGATGTAAACAGTAATCTATGGTAATTGTCAAAGCAAGACTTATAAAATTTGTCGCTAGAATAGGATTACACTTCAGAAAGTTAAAACATTTTTGCTTATTGTAGGTGAAAGAGTTGTTATTCGAAAAAAATTTGAGTTTGTCAAAGTTTTTTGTTTGAGGGTTGGGTCGAAATGTTATGCCCTGTAATTACAGAAATGCATTTAAAGATAATTACCAAGACGTAACCATTGTATATTTAAAAAAACCCCAGCACGCAAAGGGTCATAAATCACAGAGAATCGCCACCGAGAAGTTCATAAACACACTTGTTGGTCATTATTTCAAAGATTAACCGACAGCTACCGTAAATACCTGTCATGTAGTAAAATATTATCCAATTATAACATAAGATAAGCGAGAACGGGTTAGAAAAACAAGACCCTTATCAGTTTTACGATTCACCTCGTATCTGCTCATAAAACACACTAAGCTCCGCCCACTAGCTCCCGTGTTGAAGATCATATAAAAGCGTGAGTTTCATGTCAACAATAGGCAGTTCGATTTGGTATTCCACAGTGAGCCCGAGAATATGCCATTCTCAAAAGTTAGGTTAAAAAGTCAGTCTAATTACAGTATCGTGCAATAATAATGAGAGTTTCTAAACCAGTGTAGTGAACTTCAGAAAACATAGAAACATAGCCGATTCAAATCAAGTATTGAAGCTCCTAGTTAAAAACACGAGTGAACAGTATAGTTTCCACAAATTGTCAAAGCTTCCAAAACAGAGATAATAACGGGATTCCGCAATTTCAATGGTTCACGATCACTTAGAAAAACCTTATCTGTATACGAATATACCGGACTAATTAATTAGAATAACCGATTGACGCGGGAGAAAATGAACTGATAATAATAAATTCTAATCTAATTGTCGTTTAAAACTACTCCAGTGAATAAGTGTTAAACAGGGTGAGTCTCATGTTTGTTTTTCTGTATTTATGTTTATGGCAAAAACCCAATCTATTGAAATGTGTCTATGAAATATCTCCATAGTTTCAAGATTACAAAGATCTCAAAAAGAGAATTATTGTTAGCCGTTTGTAGCAATTGATTTCAAGATTGTTCTTTCAGTAAAATTATTTCTATTGTGAAGCCACTGCAGAATTATCTGCCAATACGCTACATTAGTTTTCATTGTATGAATATTGTTGCCTATCATTCGTCCATAGACGATTGAGAGAATTGTGTGAAGTTTTATTAAATATATATATACATTCTTAACTTTTATGAGTGCATTATTATTTTATCAAATCATTGTTTGGTTCGAATCTTTCTGAACGGTAGTATTTCCTGAATAAACAACCCATGTTCCGGTATTGAAAGAAAGGATATTGATATTTGTAGACCGCTCCATATATCATATCCGGTTCGACTATATTCAGATAGTCGATGCTTTTAATACTGTTTTTCCAATCTAACGAATAATGTCTGGTATTACAGGTGTGGTGGGTTAAATCACAACACCCTGTAGTCCAGTCTTATAACAAAGCGATAACTGCACAAACTTCTGATTCGCGGACGCAGATTGAAGATTGAATTATTTTGAGGATTCACTACTTCTATTCAAAATAAAACACAATAGTATACCTAAATACTTTTATTTTCTCATTACTAATGTCAATACTATATATATTTATTATTTAACAACTCAACTATGCATTTTCCAGCTAATTTGGGTATTGCGAATGATATTATTCAGTTATTTCTGCACTCAATAAGGTGATTAAATAATCCAATCTAGATTCACAATTGTTATTATATTCCTGAGAAAATGATTCGACTATATTATGGCATATACGAACCGTTTCATTGGGATCGCACTGATAGAACTCAATGTCATTGTGACCCCAAGGAAGAGTTTGTGTCGTATTAGGAATTATGAATCGTTTATCATCATCATATGATAGTGCTACTTTATTTTTCAATTCCGTAAACATATCATGTGAGATGCTTCTGAATGAATTCATCTTCCTAAAAATTTTACCACCATTCTCAACTATTTTCTTGTAATCCTCCAATGTCAATTGATTCTTTATCACAGATCTTTTTACCCCTTTGGCTCTCTTAACTTCTGTTGCTAGAGATTGAACATAGTATGCTTTCGCACCTGTACCATAGAAACTAATTATTGGATCATTGGGAAACTCATCTTTGAAATTACCCAAGACTGAATTTGTTACAGGTATGCCGAATTTATTATGTTCAATGTAATTAGATGTGTCAAATCTATTTATATTGGTGCTGATGAAATCATAAAAATTGTCGGTATTTACTTTCAAAATTAGAGAATCTGTGTCAGTGTAGAGCAGAGAAGCATCCTGACCGAATTCTTTCTTTATACATCCATAGTAAAAATCATACATTACAGTCTTGGATAATTCCAAAACACAGAATCCCAAATACAGTGGTTTGTCGTAATACACTTTCACTTTACCCATTTGAATCGCAACGAAATTTTCATTAAAAATTGTGCAACTTTTGAAGTTTGGTCGTGCAATCAGAGCGCCTGCTCCCACACTTCTGTGAGCATTCTGCCAATGTGTAACAAGCCTCACATCGATCCTATTGTCAACGTTTTCCATGGTTTTGCCATAAACTGCATTGTTCATCAACTTATAGAAATCTTTCTCAGACTTATTATCAGATCTATTACGCATTTGAGTGTTGAGATCGATGTAAGGCTTCATCCAACATGACTGCTTGAATCTTAGGATTCTATGAGTATGCATGACAATCAAACCATTATTGACGGCCTGTTTTAAGTTTTTATAATGAACCACATACTTTCGCTTATCATTCAAATTTGGAATCAATTTTGGAATCTTGCTTTTGGAATTTGGTGGCACTATACTTTCTACCAAAAAAGGGAGGTCTGAATGTTTATCGTGCAATTCTTGAGGATAATGTATGTCAACTTCAAAGACATATCCATATGGATCATTGTCTGCCACAGCCATAACGTCTAAATTTGTGATTTCTTCTCGAGTTAGCCAAGTGAAATCAGATGTTGGTAATTGTTGTGACATACTATGTCCATATAAATTTATAGCATCCAAATATGAAATGAATGATGATTGCTCATTGAGATCGAAATCAGGCAGAAACCTTTTATTTGCTATATGCTTCCTATCGCTACATTGACTAATACCTCCACGGATGCCTTTTTTGAAAAAATTTATCATATCAATGTCAGTTAGCAGTTCAAGTTCAATACTTGTATATTTCAACATTGCATCCCAAGATAATCCAGGTGCAGTATAATATTGAGCTGGATCCAACTTATATGTATCTAAACAAATCCGTCTAAAATTCTCGAAAATATCACATAGTAGTAGGACATCAGATTTTAAATATAAATCCGAATATTCTCCAAGACTCTTACATTCAAATAGTTCCCAAACACGTTTGGCTCTCATATAATCTTTCTCTGATATATGTTCCTCATTTAAATTGTCATAAAACTGATTTTTTGTCGGTAAATTGGGATGATCCAATTTATTGATGTTGTCCACGAAACTATATGGGAAAACACCTTTCTGCCTCATTAAATTGAATTTTTCTTTATCGGGAAAACATTTTAACATCTCTACACATCGCTTATCACTCAAATTTGCACCCAACTTTTCCAATGAACTTGACATGAACTTGAAGCTATCTATAAATCTCATTTTCAAAAAATTTTTCTTAATTTTTCCTTCTTTACTTTGATAGCTATGTGTGTAGAGATGTTTTGTAAACGAAATGTATTTTTCCTTAGTTTGGGGAATAACATCAACCTTATCCTTTTCCTCATAGAATTCTTTAATGAACATATGGCAATCATAACCACTCATATTATGGCATATAATGGGGATGAAATTTGGTATTTTGAAATTCAAATCACAGGCAGAGAGCGCTGCTGGATATCTTTTTCTCCCCGTTAGATGGCAGTGGTCTCTGACTCTAACATCCCCTTCTGTGAAAGGCTTTTCACATATACCACAAGTGGTGGCATTATGAAATTCCCTTTCCTCTTCTGGGGTTTGTTTAGTCATTGGCTTGACATACCTCAAATGATTATTATATATATATTTCTTAAATCTTCTTCTATTCGCATTGTGAAAACCTTCGCCGCATCAGCACCTCTATATGAAACAAATTTTGTTAATTTATCATCAAAGGAACATTTTATCAGACAAGCAAATGAGTAAGCTTCGTGTTGGAAGGTTCTATTCGTGTACGCGAGTTCGGGATTCGGTTCGGTGGTTTGTATAGGCTTCAGAATCGATTCAAAATCTGCATATACTACAAAAGGTACATTCATTTGTCTTTCGAAATTTTCAAACATTAATGTATTACCGGCAACCATTTTCCCAAATTTATTTATTCTGAAATCAGTGTGCGGTACTGTTGTACATACATGATTACAATCGTGCATCTGGTGACGCAACAGTAATCGCTCATTCGAAAAGTACAATAAACATCCATCACAGAAATATTTTCTGTGTTCATGAGCTGAAATTTGACTTGACACCAATCTTGAAAGATCTTTTATCCAACAATAATGACAATTTCCCACCTCATCTGTGATAAGCAATAAACTGACATGTCTTCTGAGTTTTCTCTGAGAGTATCGCAAGGGCCCAATCACCTCATATTTGACTCTCTTATTCTCAATCTTAGATTCCAAACCATAAACATTGACTGAAATATCATTCATATACTCAAACCTGTTACATTCAAGACAGTCTCATAATGTGGATAGGATGACACCTCCGATACATTATTATTAGTGGGGAATAATGCAGATGTCATGGCCCATGCAAAGCAGCATTGGTCTTCATTTTTTATGTTGACAACACCTTTTCTTCTCTCAATGAATTCGGGAAGTTTCATGTATGATGATCCGCCAAGTGGACTGTATTTGTTTATGTTCACCTCAAGGAACATAATTTTCCCGCAACTCCATCCTGGAAAATTACTTTCATTAAACCTTTCATCATTTGCAACAATTATAACTACAAACCTGAATCACGCTCCTCAAACTCCGTACTTTGGGCAATTATAATGTCACGAAACGCATCGAATAATCCATTCAAATCAGTTGATCGATCTGCTATACGATTGGGAGAATTGAACGATTTTATGTCTGTCAATTCCTGAGTTTGAATGATATAACTTCCAAACACTTCCATGTTGACCTTGATGGAGATGTGCAGTTTGATGTTTTTTTCCAATAGCTCGAGTACTTTATGCTTGATATCATTGAAAAAAGGTGTGTACTCAGTATACATATTCTCACTAGATACTCTGTAGCTAGAAATGCGACATTTGAATGCATTTTTAATGAGGTGTACACCACCACCCAAGTGAACACATGAATTCGTCCTATGTGCGAGTGTTCTATTGTGAGAATTGACTTGACCATATGGGATTATCACATTACAACAATTACATGTATAGAGTGGTTCAGGTGGTGAGTCATCGCCATTGTTCAATTCAACTCGTTTCACTGAAGGACCTCCCTGGCAAGTTTCCCGTTGATGTCGACGTAGATTATCACTACGAGTGAAATCTTTACCACAATCACACAGATACATTTCACCAACTTGTTTTCAATAGCTTGCTGGAGGAGACACTGATTCGAAATACTCTTCTCCTGGAATATTTCAATGAAATATCCCCACCCTACAACAAGTCCGATGCGATGCGCAATCTGTATGGATTTTGAGGGATTCTCTTGATATTCAACGCACTCATCAATACTCGCAGTTCACTCTTAGCTCTCTCACAGGACAAACGCCCTCCTCGCTTGGAGAGTACAAGGATTCATGAAGGTCATGACTACACAGAATATGTATGCCTACACCACAACTTTAGTCAAGGTCAAACAAACATCGAGATCAAATCTTTAGGTTGCCGAAACAATCCCAACATCAAAACTCAAGGTCAAATCTCAAACTCAAAACTTAATGTTATGAATCTCAAGGTCAAACTCGAGGTCAAAACTGTAGTCGAATCTCAAAGTCGACCAAACCCAATGTCAAAACTCAATGACAAATCTCAAAGTCAAATCTCAAGGTCAAACACACACATATTGCACACCTGCAACCATTCAAGGTGACATGTGACGTCATAGTGGTGGGGGGAGAGCCAGAACCGGCTCAAATCTCCTACTCATTGTATCCAACTTCCCAGTGCCAGAAAAAAATCTCTTTTTTGTTTGTTTTTTCCTATTATGTTTAAGGACATGCATCAGCTATTCTTTGATACAAACCTCACATTAGTTAGTCGATTTCATCATATTTTTAGTGTTATTGTAACACCATTAATGTTTTCAAATGTCTTGAAAAAGAAAATAAAATTTTCGAAAGTTCGACAAGTTAAACAAGAGTTTTACTTTATCAGGCCAATATATTATATGACTGCAACCCCAAGGATAATCTTCAGTTACTGAAAATTTTCCAAATTCACCTTTTTGTATATATATATATATATATATATATATATATTATATATATATATATATATATATATATATATATATATATATATATATATATATATATATATATAAATATTATTGTATTTTGGAGAAGATATTTGTTTTAATTTTGTGTTTGAATGTGTTCAAATAATATCGGTCATATGTTTTCTTCAAATCGATGATATTATCAGGAATTCAATTTAATATTATAAGAATGATTCCTACCCTTAATCCACACAGCATGTAGGGTTGGGTATTAATACTAATAACTCTACTCAGTTCTAAGAAGAGATGAAAGTGAAATTTCGTAACGCTATTAATTTTAAATAAGTTACAGGAACATACATTCACAAAATAATTTTCGACTTGAAATTGAAGGGGTAAGGAATTGCCGATATTTAAATTGAAACAATAATTCCATGCTGCTTGCTGCTTCTCTTCTTCATTTGACATATTAATAATTGTTGTAGGAAACATTCTTGTTTTCCCGTGAAAAATAATAGAAACAAGCCATAGTTGACCCTTTTTCAAAGAACAGTAAACCGGAATAGTTTAAAGATCTGATATTTTACCTTGTTATTTGAACATTAATTTTATAAGTTTATGGTATTTTATAATTTTATGGTATATTACTAATGACTCTAGAAAAAATTAAAATCATAGTTGTGACACAGCTTTACAGAATACAACAACAGGATATTAAAGTAACTGCTTAATTTATGCTAATGGCAATACTGCACTATTATGTTGAAAAGGGGAATATTCTCAATTAAAAATTGTATGGAAGGATTTTTCAGAAAATTTGAAAATCCTCGAGAATGATGAAGGTATTCTTTGTATTTTCTCACATAAAACAACCACTTCCTTGGCTAAAGCCACGCTGGATATTGGACTACATTTTCTAGATATTGAGAAAGGACCGTAATCCAGAAGAAAAAATCTGAAATTGAAAGTTTGCTATTTTAGTCAGATAGTTACTTGATTTTCAATTCCCCTCTCAATTGAGAACTCATATAGATGAATGAGGTAAAGAAGGATGTTTTCCAAGAGAGAGTTCTCACCAGAAATCATTTGTAACATTGATGCAAGAGATGCATCGCATTTACTAGGTCTTCAACACATTTCTGTCGACGAAAGTCTATTTCTGCTTCCACGATCATCAGGAAAGTGATATTGCTTCTAGAAACTGTATTTCTAATTTCTTTCAATCTTTCTGATGATCGTGGAACTGCGAAATAGATTTTCTTCGACAAAAATGTATTGAAGACCTAGTGAATGCGATGCCTCTCTTGCGTCAATAATACAAATGATTTCTGGTGAGTACTCTCTTTTGGAAAACATTCTTCTTTGCCTCGTTTATCTTTATGAGTCCTCAATTAGGACTGGGATAGAAAATAAAATAACTACCTGAATAAAAATGCAAATTTTCAATTTCAGATGTTTTCTTTCGAGTTAGGGTCCTTTCTTAATATCTATCAGATGTAGTTTAATGTCCAGTGTGGCTTTAGATATTACAAAAAATAACTTCGTCATTGTCGTGGATTTTTCAATTTTCAGAAAAATCTTTCTATTCAATTTACAATTGAGAATGTTTCCCTTTTCAACATGAATACCCCCGAAAGGTTATCTTGAACGATGGAAGATAATGACTAAAGTTTATCTTTCAGCCGCAGATGATTCCACATCTGATTTCATGAACATACTCATTTCGAACAAATGCACTATTATAGTATTGCGTTGAGTGAGAAGGCTATGTTGTTTTTCTTTAACTTGCTATTAAAATTGTTGAAATTATATTAAAACCATAAACTGCTCAATAAAAAATTCGGAATCATGCTCTGCAACTTTCTCGTTCTCTCCAATTCGATCACTGTTTGGAGAATACATCTACTGAAAGTGGAGTTTCACTTGTCACACCACAGTACACATTTATATTTATATAATTTTAAACAACGTCAATGTGGTTGTAGTAACTTTGATTTTTTTTCATTCCTTGATCTACGTTTTTTCCTCTTTTGTATCACTATGTTAGATGAATATGTTTAACATCATTGAAACCAACAAAGTTTTTCCCTGATGATGGAAATAAACATTTCCGAAAGCTTGGATAAACCTTAAAGAATTTACTTTTTCATTGCTGCTTATCCCAATATCCCTAGTTTAGTACCTCACTAGTCAGCAGATACTTTCCACAGACACACACACATACATATATAAATATATATATATATATATACATACATTCATATATATATATATATATATATATACCCCAACAGTTTTAACAATAAAAATTATATCAAAAACTCAGGCCAGATTTATAAAAAACTTTTTTATCTTCGTTTATAGTACTTAATAATAAAACAGATTTTACATGTTACCATAAAAATACTGTAAGGCTCATATAATCAATTTTCCAAATAATTCATTGTATTCATGGAGGATGAAAACCTGAAAGATAAACCATTCCGGAAAACAACGAAATCACAAATCTTCAACAACATTCGTATATTACGAAAGAGAAATATAAATAGAATATTTGTGTTTCAACCTAAGATGAACAAAAAAAATGTCGAAACGTGTTATAAGGAATTCTACAAATGACTGAATCAGACCTTTATTCCGAGAAATTGTACCCTGATATTAGTAGCATTTGGTTGCAGAGAATGTGGTTTTATTGTTACATATCCTGTTTCCGTTATCGAAGCAAGATAATTATATACCAGTTTTCAAGTCTGAGCGAATAAAAAATGTTGCATCAAAATCGGTCCAGTAGTTTTTGCGTGATGCTGGACCAAACAAAAAAGACAATTACAATTTTATAATAGATAGAGATATATATATATATATATATATATATATATATATATATATATATATATATATATATATATATATATATATATATATATATATATATATTCATTTTTTGTTGAATTTTCTTGGGGTTCAGAATTCTTGAGAAATACTTGAATTATTTACAAGAAGTTTCAATTTTTGTTATTAAAAAGCCCCCGGCCAGGGGCGAAACGTCTTGTAAACAATTTTAGTATTTCTCAAGAATCCAGAACCCCAAGAAAATTCAACAGGTAAAACAGGATTCAAGAACCTCTCCAAACTGAATATAATATATATATATATATATATATATATATATATATATATATATACCTGTAAAAATTCGAAAACTTACAGGTAAAATATTCAGAAACCTAAAAGTTATGGATACAAAAAGTACAATATGTAGCCAAAAAATTCGAATGGTTACTCTTACTCTATATATATATATATATATATATATTATATATATATATATATATATATATATATATATATATATATATTTATTATATATGGAAGAACAATTTTTATAAAATGATAATTTTTTAATTTATTTTTTTTTCCCTGTAATTTTATAAATGACAATTGTTGTTATTTCACCCACAAATATTATTGTTATGATTTGATATGATAATTATTTTCGCTCCGCTTTGGGAAGCCAATTGTGATGTTATAATTGAATAGTTATTATTGCCCTTACTTGCCCTTATGTTGGGTACCAATTGTTCTGATATGATAATAGCTAATTGTTAATTATGCCTTGCGTTGGAAGACAATTGTTATGTTATATCAATTACTAATTTTGACAAATTGTTATGAAATAATAATTGTTACTTTGGATGTAAATTTTTTATGATTGGGTAGAATATAATAATTTCATGTATATTTATATGTTTTGTAAAATTGTTTCTTCCACCCAATACCATAACAATTTTGTTGAATATATGTGAAATTTTTAATATTTTTACTCTTTGTAATTCCTTTCCTCACCACGACTAAACTCAGTTGGAACGCCTTCGCCTCAGGAGTCGGTACTGGCAATAGAGCCACTGCCTATCTTGATGTCATTCGAACTATTTCAGTTCAGTGTTTATAGGTGAGATATTAGCATATCATTGTGGAAAGTAAACCAGAAATTATCAAAAACAATTATTTCCTTTATTCAGGAAACCTTATATTAACCTGGCCTGCGATATATAACTTATAACTATGAGCAATAGACAAATTTTCCTTAAATAATGAAAAACAGTGATGGATATTGTAAATATAACCTTTTTCATTTGAGTTGGAAGAATTCTATTATAGTTCAATACCAAATTATATAAAGTTCTTCAGATATACGAGTTACTTTGTAGAGTGATTCAGTTTGTGATGTGCACTAAAAGAGTTTATACCTGGAGCTGGAATGTCGTTGATGCGTTACCTGGCCATAATCAGAAATCCTGTTTCATCCACTCCTCTCAGGAACTCTCCATTGCAAAGGAACCACCCAAAATTCCGAAATCAGCGTGGACAAGTTTTCATGTGGAGAACAAAAAGGTAATCTTCTTTTATCCTTATTTATTTTGTGTCGAAATTATCCAGTGGTTGAATTGGTTTGTTATTGTTGGAGAAACTACCTTGTCATTGATGAAAATCCTGAATTTCTTTCTCTCAAATTTTGTACGTGGCTTCCTTCTAAAATTTTTTTCAATCTCCTCTCAGCTTTATTTTTTTTTCACCTGGATACCATTTCTGTTTTGTCATTTTAGTTGAATTTTCAAAATCGCGCACTTTTTTGTTGCACTTTCACTAATTTGGTGTTATTTGAGAAAACTTATCAACTAACATATTTTACATTTCTTATAAACTGAATACAATATTTGATCCTAATTATCTTTGACGTTTCTGTGTTCTTACTTTTCCACAATTTCAAATCTTTTTTCTAACCATCTCTGTTGCTTGATTGGCTATTTTCATCAAAAAAGTTTCTTGTTCTCCCATTGGCTATTTTAGTTAGATGCAATTCCATATACTGTTTGTTTCAACCTTATAATTTTGTTGATCACATTTAATCCAGAATAATTTTGTAAATCTAGACTTTCTGTTGTATTTCAAACAATTATATGTTTTAATCATTTTTGAAAATGTTAGAAAATGATTGCATTATAGTATTTGCATATATTTACCTATCAATGTTATACAGAGGCTTCATGAAGGAAATAGAATCTCAAAAAATGTAAAAACAATATCTCATGATCTACTAACTATTAAATATTTATTATTTTTGTGGTTTTTTTAAGAAATTATTTCTTTTTCACCTTTAAAATATATCACTGGTCCTTCCTAATATAACAATATATGTATATATATATATATATATATATATATATATATATATATATATATATATATATATATATATAATATACCTGAAGGACCTCGAAAACTACTTATGTGAAAGATGGGATTTTTTTTCTACCATTCATGTGGTTTGGATTTCTTTAAGCAGCTTTTAATAGCGGGGAACACCGACTGACTAGTCCGGTTATATAAAAATTGGGGCCACTTTTCGTTCATGCCCACTTTCAACCGGGCGTTAGACTACAAGTGGAAAATGAAGACATGATTTTTCGCAAATTTTGTCGAAACTGTTTCTGTAGAAATATCTCTAATATTTGTGGAGTTATAGCTCAAAATATGAAATTTTTTTTTTTTTTTATGTTTTTAACGACGTGGCATAGTAGTAATTGCTTAATGGATACTTTAATTTGAATCCAGAATTTAGCTTTTAAAGTTTTGTCAGGTGACTATCTCTATTGAATGGACTATTAAGATTTCATAGAATTTATTTACGTCTTCTCAATATTATCATGTGCACTACTATTAAATTAATTAATCGTGGAATATCCGTTGGTGGATCCATGTTCCTCCCGAACATATGTTGAAGATATAACTGTGTGGACTTGGGTATAGAAAATGTCGTGTTGAATAACAATAGTGAATCATATTTTTTGCAGCATCCAGATATCCGCTCCAATTTAGTAGTCGTTTTGCACGAATAAAACTATGAAGAAATCCATACATTCTTTATGAATAAATCATTTTTGAGATATAAAATACCAAGTAGATAATAAAAACTTAAGGCGCTCATTTCTTACTATAGCATCGTGTCTGACTACTAATACAAAAAATAAAATCGTAAAGTTCCTATCATATTCTGGCTGTTCAAACATATTATTGCAAATGGCATTGTATTCAGCTATAAATCACTATTATAAATCGTTATTAGACATTATTATGTGGTCAGACATAAGGGTTAAGGTGTCTATCTAAACTGTGGAGTAACCGACTACGTCATAAGTAGTTGAATCCTTCCACAATGAAGACATGGCGACGTCTGGGCGTGAAGGGTGCTCACTAAATAATTTTCATTTATTTGCAGAATTGGAGGCACCGGGTGCCTGTCTGCTAGTCTGCTGCAGGATTTGGCATTTCATTTTTCAGAATTCCTTGTTGTGCTCAGATGTTTGATTTATTTTTGGTTGAAATTCTTCTACTGCTTTCTCTGTCTTGGGTCTGATTTAATTTGTTTATTCTTAGTAAGCAACACAAAGCTAGTTGGGTAACATATTTCGAATTCAAAGAGAATTATAGTTACACATTTTAATACAATTATTGTGAAATATTAGATACATTTGGAAAAACCTCTCGACATTTATGTAATTATAATTCAGAAAAATTATCAGTTGTGATACCACAAGAGAGTGAGAATAAAGTGAAACTAATTTGACAGATTTTCGAAAACTTGTTGCCAGGCAATAGATACGAGAGCCCGACGGGCTCGAGTCTGAGAAAGAAATCGAGTTTGAGAAAGAAATCTGGAGAATTATTTTCTACTTTATCGAACTCTCCTGTGGTATTCTGTAGATTAATTTTTGAATTTACGATCACAAACACACTTCCTCGCAAAATGATATGATGAACTAAACCGGTTTTGATTCATATATCACTTTTCATGCTAATTGATGACAGACGTCAAATTAAAAAAAAAGGTTGCAAAGAATAAAAACAAAATACCTAAAATTATTCCCGCAACAATTTCCTAGGTTAATTATTCTCACTATAATAATGTTTTGATTGGCCAAAACGTAATGAATGATTTGAATTGAATTTTATTGGTTTCTAGAAATTTAAAAAAATAATCATTATAATAAAGGCTCGCCTGAAATATATTCAGAAAGTTGCTCTCTCATCCCCTAATTTTTACATCATCAAAGAGATTAAGGACAAAAAAGTGATTTGGTGTGGCGGAAAATCGAGTTAAAAATTATATAGTTATTTATTTTGCATTGGATTGGTTTACATTCTGATAAATATATTTGCATACGTTTTCTGAATCGAATGTGAAACATTTCCCTCTGGAGTTTCTTTGTAGATGTTTGCATGACGGATATTGATCCAAATAATAAGAAAAACTGGCGTAGTCAATCGTAAAGGAGGAGATTATTTATTGATTTTTATATTATTCAAGATGACATATCATGAGACCCATTTTTCATTGGTCAACAGGTGTTTACAATTCAATTCAATTAATTCAATTCAATTCAATTTATTCATATCATATCATTCCATTTTGTATACATATGCAACTATAAATAATGATTTATAAAATATGTTAAAATGAGGTACAGAAAACCAGATAATATTCACATCGCCTAAGCTTCAAGAGCTTGTATTGCGGTTTGATATCCTCTGATTTTCTGATTTTCATATCTACTTGTTTACAAATTATAATAATCTTTCTAGTACCATTTTTCAGATGACAGAATCTCAAATTTTTCCTAAACAGGTGGGTGATTATAAATTAGACGTTCATTTACTGTAAGGACTATTCGAAAATTGTATTATACATATTCTGATTTCGTCCGATAATATCCTTGATAACACGTTTGTAGGAATTCAATGTATTTAATTTCTTAACTTGTAGTGGAAGCATATTGTATAACCTGGGTCCATAAGAAAATATATTTCTTTGGGAGTGATTTTTTCTCATCAAGGGCACCTTAAGTGACAGATTTTCAGTGAATCTGGTGGATCGTGAATGATTTATAGAAAAATTAATTTTTTCTTTGAATACCCAGATCAAGCACTGGTAAGCGTAAACGTTTCTGATCATAAATATATTGGATTCCTGATAGAGAGACTGCGTTGAGTAACGTCTGTTTTTCTTTAGCATAATTTTTAGAATAGAGTTTTGAGCAAGCTGAATATTTTTTAGAACATTATTATAGAGACCGCCCCAGATAATGATACAATATCTTACCACAGATTCTACTAGTGAGTTATACAATAATATTAGATTGTTTTCATTAAGTATATCTCTTAGAATATAGAATCTGTGGTAAAGACTTCTAATTCGTTTTATAACGTACTTTGCTTGATCATCCCATCGCATGTGCTGATCTATAACAATGCCAAGGTATTTCATTGAGGTAGTTTTATCAACTTGTGGACAGGTACATTCATTATATTGTTTTTTACAGATGAATTTGTGTATTTTCAGTAGCTCATTCCTAGGTTGGTTCGAAGAGTAAAGGTGATATATTTTGTTTTTTTTATATTCAAGCTCAATAAATTGTGATTTAGCCAGGTCTGGATTTTTTTAAGATCCTCTTCTGCTACTTCATACAAATCAGCCCATATATCACTGGAAAACACTATGGCAGTATCATCAGCATATGATATTAGGCTTCCTTGGATTTGTTTTATGTCAAAAATACTGTTAAGATATATGAGAAATAGTATAGGACCTATTACAGTACCTTGTGGAACTCCGATGTTTATTTCTAGTGAGTCACTCAGATGGTTATCAATTTTTACTTGTTGAGTTCTATGGTCCAAGTAATTTCTCATGACCTCAAGGGCTGGACCACGTATACCTTACCTTGTATAATTTATCAATCAAGACACCATGCTGGACGGTGTCAAACGCTTTTGCTAGGTCGAGAAAAACAGCCATACATTTTTTTGAGCCCTCAAGGTGAGAAATTATCTGTCTACTTATTTCCAATACTGCATTCTCTGTGCCAATATTTTTCTGGAAACCAAATTGGCTCCGTGATATTATTGAATGTTTATTGGAAAAACTCATGAGTCTATCTTTCATGCATCGTTTAAATAATTCAGCAAAATTGTTAATTACTGAAATCGGTCGGTAGTTTGTTGGTTCTTCATGCTTACCGGATTTATATACAGGGGTCACTAAACAATTTTTCCACTGCTGAGGGAGTATACTGAATACTAAATTTATGAGATGTACCAGGGGTTTTATCAAGATAGTATGATTTTCTTTTATGATTTTTGCTGGAATTCCATCTGGACAAATGGTATCTCTACTTTTGTCTAAACCTCAAAATATAGACATTCAAAAGTTATAGGTTCCATACAAACTGGGTTTCTTCCGGTTTCATCCAACTTTAAAATTATATAAGCATACCAAGAAATTCAAAATTCAGAACTAAAATACATCTGAAAATACAAAAGTTCAGTCATCCATTAAACAAAACCACACACAGATGAAAACAGTACTTACGTGGGATTTCATCTCTATATTAATCCACTTGGAAAAATAATCAAGATGCGATGGACTTTTTTCATACTCAAACTATGTAAAAAGTTCGTAAGCACTAACAATGAGATATATATTGTTCGTTTTTCGCAGATTAGCTGTCCAATAATATTCAATTTTAGAAAAAGGAAGATTGATGATTTATGTCAAGGGAAGATGCCGAAATCGACTTTAAAAATGAGTTTGTAACCCATTACAATGATTTCCCATAAATTTCATGAAATAACGGCTTACATTCTCAAAACCGCCCTATCACCTTTTCTGTCACCCCTAACCAATTTAATAAATAATCCTTTTGTGAAGGATAATTTCCGAAATCTTAAAAATAGGCAAAGTTGTTCCGACCCATTTGAAAGGCAATCGTGAAAAAATCTCCAATAACAGGCACTCTACGATAACTTCAATCTTCTCAAAAATATTTGAATACTCTTCTTTAGACCGTTTGATTAAATTCGTAGATACAAACTGTATAATTTCCAAAAATCAACATGGTTTCAGACTAGGTAAATCAACGAAATCCGCAGTTCACAGTTTCTATAGTGAAATAACATCTCTGATTCTGGCGAGAGCCCTGTTGGGATTTTTTGTGATCTCAGCAGGTCGTTCGACTGTGTCTATTTTAATATTTTGATAAACATATTGGCCATCTATATGCTATCAAAAATAATACATACATGTCACTACATTTTTGAGATACCGTGATGCGAATTTATGCCTTAGGAGTAATCTCAATAATAAATCAATAGTTACAAACTCTGCCCTGGTAGACATCAATATAGGTGTCCCACAAGGTTTCATTCTGAGACCGGTATTATTATTGTTATATGAAAGAAGTATTGATAAACTCTGCGAAAACATTCACGTCAGTATGTATGCAGACGATATATCCTCGGTATGAATGAATCTGATGAGACTTTGGAAATGAAATGTAATGAATTGATTCAAGTTTTAGCATCGTGGTCATATGAAAATTCCATCTTTTTTAATATTGAAAAAACACGGTATCTCAGGTTTCATAATGGACAAATAGTTATAAACCCAATCTTATAATTAACAATGTCCCAATATTCTAACACACATACCTATGATAAATTTGTGCGAATTGATTTTGATTAACATTCAATTGGACCATCCATCATAGTATTAACATAATGTCCAATCTTAACTAACAATGTTATTTATTGAAAAATGTGTGAACAGTTCTCACCTAATTACTATCGTTTCGGACGTCCATCGTCTCAATGTATTTGAAAGGTTTTCACGACGTTTCGAATGCTTGTATCTGCAATCGTCTTCAGGTGAATACTGACAAGTTAAGGTGCTACTTACCAATTTATATGACTGTCGGCGCAATGATGCGTGCAATTTCGCCATATGCAGCGGTACGTGTAATTTCGCGCGGTGTGGTGGTGCGTGAAGTTTCGCGCCTCTGCAGCCCGCCATAAAGAGCAATCAGGGTTTTCCATACGTTCTTGATCTCAAAGTTTGGTTGACTAAAGGCGTTATTGGCTTCGATGTAGGCGTCCTCTTTGAACTTTCATTTGAACCAATGCTCATCTATGTAGAACACTTGCGTCGTCCCATAGAACTCGATGGTGCTCAGTCCAGGCGTGGTCAGCGATACCCGATTTTGATGTTTCTCCAAGTTGAGTCCATTTCTTGTGCTCATCCCGTCTTACCGATAACGGTGTCTTTGTCTCTCCAATGTAGGAATCTCCGCATTCACATGGAACTTCATAAATGCAAGTCTTACTGATTTCATTTTTGTTGTCAGGTTTGGTCTTAGTCAGGAAACTCCGTAAAGAACTGCCGGATTGGAAGCAGCTCTTGATGTTGAGCTTGTTGCCGATCCTTCTCGGAGACACCTCTGATGTACGGAAGGCAGATCACTGTGCTTTGTTGTTGCTCTTCAGATGTCTTCGTTCTCCGGAGTTGTTTCAAGACTTCTTCTAGGAGTTCCTTGGGATATCCATTCCGGTGGAGGTCCTCTTTGATGTGGTTTAATTCGGCATCTAGTGACTCCACGTCGTTGCATATGTGCGTTGCTCCCTCTACCAATGTTCTCACGATCTCTCTCTTCGTCGAATTCGGATGGTTGGAGCTGTAATTGAGGTACTACCCCGTATATGTGAAAAGTGAAATGTCCGTTCACGTGTGAACACCTGCGAATAGAACTCCTGCTCTCTTATTTAATTTCAATAGTACCATTGCTGTCGTTTGAATTCCAAACATACAATACTAGAGTTTGGATTGTGCTCATTGCATTCGTCCTATTTGCTGATTTATATAACAAGCAAGAAGATTCGAATTTATTCCCAACCTTAAGGAACGGAGGGGTAGCATTACCAGTTTGATCAAACAGTGTGAGATGAGTAAAACACGCAATCTAAGCCAATCAAGCCAACAGAACCAAATAGATGAAAACGCCATGGAGATAATCATAAATAAGGTATGTGCAAAATTCTTGGGCAAAATTGAAGAACAATTTGATAAAAAATTCGAGATAATGGAATCAAAACTAAATTTATTATGCGACAAGTTTGGGGCCTTGGAAGGAGCTGTAAATAAAAACGAAAAAAAAATTATGGAACTTGGAAAACAAATTGATGAACTAGAGCAAAATCAAAAGAAAAAAATACTGAGATTCGTGGGTATTAATGAAAGCGAGAATGAAAAACTAGTGTCGACTGTTATCAATATAGTGAATACTACGTTGAAAGTAAAATGTACAATAGCAGATATCAGTAACGTATACAGAGTAGGAAAATCTAACGCTGAAAAATCTAGAACTGTATTAGTTGAATTTGTGTCTTACTTGAAACGTAACGAAATTATCAGGGCCAGGAAGCTATTGAAGAATTCGGGAATCTTCATCAATGAAGATCTAACTGCAATGAGATACAAACTGTTACAACTTGCAATAAAGAAATATGGAGTACATGATGTTTGGACCAGAGGAGGACGTTTGTATGTCAGAAAAAATAATGTGGTTAAACTCATCCAGCACGAAGAAGATGTCAGTATTTGATCAGAGTGGTCGGACTATAGATATCTTTTTATTATAATATATATTTGATCTTTTTATGTATAGGTTCTAAAAAATAGGTATGCTTTTTCATCAAATCGGTTTTGAAGATAACTACAGTAAAACAGGAATTTTTTTTCTCTGACTACCAACGTTTGTATTATCACGGATTTGAAATGGAATACACTTTAGATATGCCTTTTCTTGTTTCTTCTTTCTATGAGAGCATTTAGGAGTTTCTAACCAAATGAACGAACTGAATGTTTATTACCAAAATTGCAGGGGGTTGAATACCAAAACAACAGAATTACATAAAAATATTTCAGAAGCTGATTATGATATTATCATGGCCGTAGAAACTTGGTTGGGGGAGAGTGCTGCGGACGGGGAAATAATTGATTTGGATGCATACAGCTTATTGAGAGCTGATAGAAACTTTGATTTCACACAGAAAACAAGGGGTGGCGGAGTATTTATAGCTTGAAAAAAAAGATATAAGATTTTGAAAGTGGCGAAGAATTGTACTGATTTCGAAGCACTTATTGTTCAAATCAGAATAAAAGGTAACGTTAAACGAGTTTTTGCTTGTGTTTATATTCCTCCGAAAAGTTTGGTAAACGTATATAAGGCATGTTTTGGATTCTTACAAGATTTTATAGAAGATATGAATCAAGTATATATCCTAGGAGATTTTAACATACCAGAAGTTGAAGGCACGTCTACAAAATTCAACCGGAGCCAAAATTCGAGTGTTTTATTTGATTTCATGAATTTCAATTCTTTTTCTCTATTCAATGGAATAACTAACTTACAAAATAGGACTTTGGATTTGGTAATCAGTTCCGACCAAAATTCATGTGAAGTTTCTAGAGAACCATTGCCACTTGTTAAAGAGGATATTTTCCATCCAGCATTGGAAATAAAAATCACTATTCAACATGCATTTATGTAAGATCCTGAATACTCCCTAAAGAAATAACACTTAATTTCAAAAAGCGGATTTTTTGGTTATGACTGAATTATTCAGAGAAGCTAGTTGGGAAAACGTTATCAATCAGACGGATGTAAATATAGCCTTAGATAATTTTTATATTACCGTTAATAATATATTTAGCTCTTGTGTACCAAAATTTGTGTTATATAAAGAATATAAAAAATATCCAAGTTGGTACACGAAAGAAATAAAAGAATTACTGAAAGAGAAAAATTGCTATAGAGAACTGAAAAATGTGTCGGATTACTACAATAACAAGTATATAGAAGTCAGAAGTTCTCTGAAATCTTTGATAAGAATAGAAGAAAAAAAGAATATTAAAAAAGTAGAGGAAAACTCGATATCTGATGTAAATTGTTTTTGGAATTATGTTAACGCGAAAAGAAAGCATAGTACCAACGTGGATACTTTTAAATTCAGAGGAAATAACATATTGACTGGGGACACGGCTGAAAGATTCGCAGAATTTTTTGCTAGTGTTTATAGTACAGATAGTTCAAAATATGCAGATCATTTTGAAGATGGTTTAAGCTGGGTGAACGATACATTCAATATAAATGTCATAGAAAAATCTGATTACAGAGAAGCTATTGAAAAGCTTAAACCGAAAAAAGCTGCCGGTATCGATGGTATCCCACCATACGTATTGAAAGGTTGTCAGGAGTGGCTAAAATCTCCTTTATTACATATTTTTAATTTGATTATTAAAACATCTCATTTTCCTACCCAGTGGAAAACCTCAATCTGTACTCCAATTCATAAATCGGGAGATAAAATGGATATAGAGAATTACAGAAGTATCTCTATTATGTGTGCACCTTCTAAGCTTTTTGAGCAAATTATCTACTGCAAATTATATAATCATGTAGAAAATGTAATAGCTGACGAACAACATGGCTTCATGAGCAAAGAATCCATAAATACCAACTTATTTTTATTTACTAACTATGCCAACGAAACATTAGAGAAAAAACAACAACTCGATACTATATTCACAGATTTTAGCAAAGCGTTCGATCAGGTAAACCATGACTGTCTACTGCAAAAACTTAACAAATACGGCTTTTCGAAAAATATGTTGAAGATATTTATAAGTTATTTGTGGAATAGATATTGTGTAATAAAACATAACGGAAATACTTCTGGTAAATTTCTTGCAGCTTCTGGAGTGCCACAGGGATCTAACTTAGGGCCTTTACTCTTTCTCTTGTTTATAAACGATCTTTCGACAGTTATCAAATACTCCAAGTGTCTACTGTTTGCTGACGATTTGAAAATATTTAAACAAGTACTAACAGTCAGAGATTGTGTGGCACTTCAGAAAGATATCGATAGTATAATTGAGTGGAGTATCAATTTCAAATTGAACTTTAATATTGGTAAATGTTCTGTCATTACTATAACGCGTCAAAAAAATCCCAATAATTTTGATTATAGAATGCACGATGAATCATTGAAGAGATGTACGGAGGTGAAAGATCTTGGAGTAAAATATAACAATAGACTTTCCTTTTCTCCTCACATTGGAAGTATAACTAAATCAGCAAACAAAATGCTTGGATTCATAATAAGACAGACATCTCCTTTTATCAACATAAGAACCATGAAAATTCTCTATTATTCATTAGTACGACCAAAATTGGAATTTGCTTCTATAATTTGGCATGGAGAATATCAAACACTGCTCCAAAGACTAGAAAAAATTCAAAACAAATTCCTGAGATATCTGTATTTTAGAAGACACCATATTAGACCGGACTATAATACAGTCAGATCAACTCAGCTTAGGCAAGAATTCAAGATTTATTCTCTGGACAGTCGGAGAACTCTTCTAATAATATTATTTCTATATAAAATTATGAACAACTTAGCAAATTCTCCTGAAATTGTGTCATTTATTCCATTCAACGCTCCTTCAAGACGCACTCGAACTCAAACTATGTTTCATATACCTTCAGTTTCAACATCCGCGAGGGCTCCTCTCACAATCATGCTTCGCACGGCCAATAATATCAACTCGCTAATCACATTAGACTGGAATTTAACATCTAATAGATTTCGAAAACTAATACTGGATTATATAAATAATGTATCTGTATGAAAGTTTTTGAGCATTCAGCCCCTCGAACCCCTAGGTTAATTTTGTTCATGATTTAGAATATTTAGTTTATTTTAGTTAAGTTCGCATGTGTGCCGTATACATTGCTAATTTACAGGCACATTTCATGTAATTAGGTCGATAGGCCTGTATGGATATTATTCAATAAATAAATAAATAAATGTCTTCTTTCTGTAGACGGAGGTGCGAATTTCATTGCCTATTCTCTCAACGTTCACATCGGGGAAGGGTAAGGCACTGTTGGTTTCCATTTCCATCGTGAATTTGATCGAATCCCTGATTCTGTTAATTCATGAGAAGAAATCCTGGAGATGTTTGTCCCCGTGATTCCATATGATGAAGGTGTCATCCACGTACCTCAAACACAGCTTTGGTTTGAATTCTGCCTCCCGTATAGCCAATTCCTCGAACCACTCCATGTATATGTTGGCGATGATTGGGGAAAGGGAAGATCCCATCGGGAGTCCGTCGACTTGAGAGAAGAATCGGTCCTTTTCCTGGAAAAATGAGTTCTGTAGGCAGCACTGCAGTAATTCCAATATTGCGTGGGAAGGAAGGTCAGTCCTCTCATGCAGCTGGTCATCCTCTTCGAATTTCCTTTTGATGATACTGAGAGATTCCTCTATAGGGACATTGGTGTAAAGGCTCTCCACGTCGGAGCTGATGAAACGATCTCCCGGTCCAAGTTCAACATATGTGATGGTGTCAACGAAGTGCTTGGAATTCTTGACGTATAAACTGCTATTTCCTTGTAAGGGTTGTATTATCGGTAGGAGGTATTTCGATAACATGTAGGTTGGTGAGTTCCGTGAGCTGGTGATCGGTGTCAGTGGCATGTCTGGTTTGTGGATTTTCGGAAGCCCGTAGAGATGCGGTGGTTTGCTGTAGTGTGGCGTTAGATGTGATCGTTCGTTGTCTGGAATGAAGTGTTTGAATTTCCTCAGAGTGTTGTAGATCTTCCTCTCTATAGTGGGTGTCGGATCCTTCTTCAAGAGTTTATAGTTCCCTGTGTGGAGTAACGACTCTATCTTGTCATCATATATTGTGGTGTCCATGATATTTGAAAGGTTTTCACGACGTTTCGAATACTTATATCTGCAATCGTCTTCAGGTGAATACTGACAAGTTTAGGTCTACTTACCAATTTATATGACTGTCGGCGCAATGATGCGTGCAATTCCGCCATATGCAGCGGTCCGTGTAATTTTGCGCGGTGTGGTGGTGCGTGAAGTTTCGCGCCTCTGTAGCCCGCCGAATAGAGCAATCAGGGTTTTCCATACGTTCTTGATCTCAACGTTTGGTTGACTAAAGGCGATATTGGCTTCGATGTAGGCGTCCTCTTTGAACTTTCGTTTGAACCAATGCTCATCTCTATGTAGAACACTTGCATCGTCCCATAGAACTCGATGGTGCTCAGTCCAGGCGTGGTCAGCGATACCCGATTCTGATGTTTCTCCAAGTTGAGTCCATTTCTTGTGCTCATCCAGTCTTACCGATAACGGTCTCTGTGTCTCTCGAATGTAGGAATCTCCGCATTCACATGGAACTTCATAAATGCAATTCTTACTGATTTCATTTTTGTTGTCAGGTTTGGTCTTGGTCAGGAAACTCCGTGAAGCACTGCCGGATTGAAAGCAGCTCTTGATGTTGAACTTGTTGCCGATCCTTCTGATCTTCTCGGAGAACGCCACGGTTATCATGGACACCACAACATGTGATGACAAGATAGAGTCGTTACTCCTCACAGGGAACTATAAACTCTTGAAGAAGGATCTGACACCCACTATAGAGAGGAAGATCAACAACACTCTGAGGAAATTCAAACACATCATTCCAGACAACGAACGATCACATCTAACGCCACACTACAGCAAACCTCCGCATCTCTACGGGCTTCCGAAAATACACAAACCAGACATGCCACTGAGACCGATCACCAGCTCACGGGACTCACCAACCTACAAGTTATCGAAATAACTTCTACTGATACTACAACCCTTACAAGGAAATACCAGTTCATACGTCAAGAATTCCAAGCACTTTGTTGACACCATCACAGATGTTAAACTTGAACCAGAAGATCGTTTCATCAGCTTCGACGTGGAGAGCCTTTACACCAATGTCCCTATAGAGGAATCTCTCAGTATCATCAAAAGGAAACTCGAAGAGGATGACCAGCTGCACGAGAGGACTAACTTTCCTACCCACGCAATATTGGAATTACTGCAGTGCTGCCTACAGAACTCATATTTCCAGGAAATGGACCGATTCTTTTCTCAAGTCGACGGACTCCCGATGGGATCTTCCCTTTCTCCAATCATCGCCAACATATACATGGAGTGGTTCGAGGAATTGGCTATACGGGAGGCAGAATACAAACCAAAGCTGTGGTTGAGGTACGTGGATGACACCTCCATTATATAGAATCACGGAGACAAATATCTCCAGGATTTATTCTCAAGAATCAACAGAATCAGGGATTCGATCAAATTCACGATGGAAATGGTAACCAACAGTGCCTTACCCTTCCTCGATGTGAACGTTGAGAGAACAGGCAATGAAATCCGCACCTCCGTCTACAGAAAGAAGACACATACGGGGCAGTACCTCAGTTATAGCTCCAACCATTTGAGTTCGACGAAGAGATTGATCGTGAGAACATTGGTAGAGAGAGCAACGCACATATGCAACGACGTGGAGTCACTAGATGCCAAATTGAACCACATGAGAGAGGACCTACACCAGAATGGATATCCCAAGAAACTCCTAGAAGAAGTATTGAAACGACTCCGGAGAACGAAGACATCTGAAGAGCAACAACAAAGCACAGTGATCTGCCTTCCGTACATCAGAGGTGTCTCCGAGAAGATCAGAAGGATCGGCAACAAGTTCAACATCAAGAGCTGCTTCCAATCCGGCAGTATTTAACGGAGTTTCATGACCAAGACCAAACCTGACAACACAAATGAAATCAGTAAGAATTACATTTATGAAGTTCCATGTGAATGCGGAGATTCCTACATTGGAGGGACAAAGAGACCGTTATCGGTAAAACTGGATGAGCACAAGAAATGGACTCAACTTGGAGAAACATCAAAATCGGAAATCGCTGACCACGCCTGGACTGAGCACCATCGAGTTCTATGAGACGACGCAAGTGTTCTGCATAGAGAGGAGCATTGGTTCAAACGAAAGTTCAAAGAGGCTGCCCACATCGAAGCCAATAACGCCTTTAGTCAACCAAGCGTTGAGATCAAGAACGTATGGACACCCCTGATTGCTTTTTCTGGCGGGCTGCAGAGGCGCGAAACTTCACGCACCACCACACCGCGCGAAATTACACGCACCGCTGCATATGGCGGAATTGCACGCATCATTGCGCCGACAGTCATATAAATTGGTAAGTAGCACCTAAACTTGTCAGTATTCACCTGAAGACGATTGCAGATACAAGCATTCGAAACGTCGTGGAAACCTTCTGAATACATTAAGACGATGGACGTCCGAAACGATAGTAATCAAGTTACCACATCGTCTACAACCTTCAAACAGTTCTCACCTACTTCTGCAGATGGTGCATTGTGCACAAGAGGAAACTTGTCTCCGTTATGGTGTATTTATAGCCCAAAAAAAAAAAATAGAGTGCATTACTAATGTGACTACACAAATAGTGGCGAAAGAATATTTATCAATACCAAAATATGGAAACTCCATTCATTATATCTATTGGAATTATATCTTCGTATATTTAGTAATAAGAAAATTTCCCTAAGAAATCGAATAAATACTGGAAATGAGAACATTTTCATGTACCATTTTGCAGAAACAGTGTTGAATTCAATTCTCCAAACATAAATGGCGTACGGGCATTCAATAAGTTACCAAAGAAACTCAAAGAATGTTCTTCGATACCTATTTTCAAAAGAAAACAAAAGGAATTTTCAATTATGAATTGTTTTTATTCGACAAATGAATACTGCACTACTACGTAGTGAATCAAGTAGTTTTCATTTCATGATGATCTATTGTGTTTCATATGTTTTTTTGTTCTGATGTGATTTCTGTATATATTTCTACATTATTGACTTCCAATTCGATCCAACTATCATATGAAAACAACGAAGTATTATTATTATATAAGTTTGCCAATAAATAAAAAAAGGAAATTTGAAAATAAAAAAAGCACACTGCGTAAAAAGTTAACTTTAAAGAATATGGAAACAAAATGACCAGAAAATGATGTTCTTAGAGGTTAATACTGAACTCAATACTGTAAACAATCTCACTCAGTCGGAGGCATCTTCTTTTTGAAGATTTATTTTTGCCTCCGACTGCGTGAGATTGTTTACAGTATAGAGTTTAATAGTTAACCTCTTGAAACATAATTTTCTGGCAATATTTTCTGGTCATTTTGTCACAATATGGCGTCTGCCCAACCAACATTATTGGAAAATTATACCAAGCAGAGGGGTAAAATGGCTTGAAGAAGTTCGAATTCACCTATTCCCGCCCAAATATTCTACCTTCAGTTATTAACTGACTCCAAAGTGATAATTAGAGTTATGAAACCGAACTGAGACCACCAGACTCCTTCAGAAACCATAAACTTAATAGGCGTAGTGCATAGTATGAAATTACTCGTTATGAACTTCAAATATACTTCCACAATAGAGTTATTAATTAGGTTAAATTTCACCTAAAGGTGATCAGCAAAATGTTTTCAAAATACTTGAACTTTCAGGGAATACTTTCTAGTAAATATTAGCCTAATTGTTACCTCGTGTATGTTCACATAGTCAGGGAATAAAGTCGGTCAACAGGTCTACTATACACTCTACATTACCTATTTTGGCACCAATTGAGTTGCCTGGGCATTTTTTATACCTATTGTTCCACAATGAGGGCGAGATTACTACATTATTTGTCTTATAAGAATAAATGTCTACAACGAAGTCAAAGTTACCAAAAATGAATTCCTCAAAGTAACTTGGTCTATTATCAGCTATTGAAGCCTGAATCGATTCGGATGAGGATGACTGATACAATTCACTCTCTTCAAATAATTTATTTTGGAGCTGAATTTTAGAAATCTATAAAATGCTACACTTCCCAAAATCCAAAGATCAAACCATCATGTTCCCACTTATGTGGTACATAAGAATATTCTACTATGTGCACCACGTCTTTCAATGACGGCAACCATTTCAAAACATTCATAATCCATTTTTATGAATGAAATATGAAAGCAAATAAGTGTTAACCATCGACGGAGGCGATACAAAATAGGGTTATGTTAAGCTATGCCGGTAATGGATGGATTGCAAAAATGGTCCATAATTTTCTTGAATAGACCATATTTTATTGATGGAAAGTAAAAAAATTGGTATATATGATATGTATATACATACTTCATCTATGAAATTAGTTTCTGCAGTGTTTGATGAAAAAAGTTGAGGAAGTAAACTCAATTTTATGAATTTTTTCCGTACAAATTTGATATTTTGAAGGGGCCCACTTGTTTAACATAAGTAAAATTCAACTTTATCACAGAAAAATTTGTATCGCAAATAAAATCCGAACTAGATGTGAATGCGAAACCATCACTTGCATACATCATTCTCTGCTGTACGTTTCTTGACGGTTTTTTTTTCATACGCCATGTTCATATTAAAGCTTTTACGAATAAACATGTAGCTTAAGATACACAATATGCAGTAAACTTTTATTATCTTCTATTATAGTGTTTATAACCTGGATAGGTAGAAATGACATAATTTTTACCATAAGTCGATTATTCTGAAGGCAATTTTAGCTATTTATTTATGCCTTTTACTTATTAGGCAAAATGTTCTGATTGCCCAATTTTTGACTTATGAATTACTTCCATGTTCTTGCCTATATTGGTAAATTGAAGGTTATCACAACGTAAGAATTACCTTCGCTAATTTGGGCGCTGACCTATCCGAAGGTCGAAATGACGTAAATTTTACGTAAAATGTTTGTCGCCATATTGAATTTTTATTATAACTGTCATGTGTTTATTCACAATATGGGGTCTGTTTGTCGCCATATAGAACATTTATTACTGTCATGTCTCCAGTACCACTCGCCAGATTAATACAATTCGATTGACGAAATAATCATCAAAATCGGCCCACGCGTTTGGTCTCTAGAGGAACAAACATACATATCACCAAACACATTACGCACAGTCGGTAAAAGCCAATGACGCAGGAAAATGAATGTTTTGCAATTAGAATCAATTTATTCCGCATGAATAACATGAAGAGAGAGATATGCATATATTATTTAGAAACATTCTATTGTGATTTTCAAAATGCTGGAAACTGATGCGTTAACGCAATATCAACATAAATAGTGATCATACAGGACATGGAATCCTCTGCGACTGAAAGAGAAACTTTATTAACTATCTTCTATCGTTTCCATCCAATGCTGACAGTATTCAACTGGAGACGATTGCAGATTCAAGCAATCGAAACGTCGTGAACAACTTTCAAATCCATTAGGCCGTAGGACGTCCGAAACGAGGGTTATCATGATTTTTTTAATTGCTAGTATTTTCAAAACCAGTTATCGGATTTTGATGATTTTTTGTGATTGAAAATCTGATTAACTGCACTGTTGGAAAAGAGTTGTTGAAATAACAAAAAATAAGAAACACAGGCGGTCCACTAGTATTATTGGCGAAATTGGCAAATTTCGATATTGACGATGTTCACATTTACACATTTGTGGCTTTCACACAAATTTTTGCTATTTAACAAATTCAGCAAAGGAAATGCCACAATTGGACTGTAGACAATTTTATAAAATCAATAGTGCATCAACAACATTCAGTTGCTAATTTTTCAGCTTTTTTTTGTTAAGCTGGCCCAAAAATGTTTTTGCATTGAAGTAATTCATTTATTTTTTTCAAAGAATTAACATAATATTTTAGTGAAATTAACATTGTAATATTGTCGTTCCTTTCTTTTTCATCATTTATAAACTGACAAAATAATGTGTAAACCTCATGCTGTTGG